>CM076575.1:1970416342-1970604664 GCA_034641835.2 Pinus albicaulis
TGATTTTCGTATGAGACTTTAGGAGAAAAGGTTTGAAATTTTTTATGGCTTTGAAAATAGAAAATGCTTGTTTTTCAACAGATGTGTAATTCTCCCAGATGCGGGTGATTAATACAGTTGATCTGGAGGCGGGCTTTTGGGCTGGCAAGTGGCATAGCCACATGGCCACCCACAGGCCCCAATGGCGAGCATTAAATTTCTCCAGTCGCTCTCACACTCGCCATTTATTTTAGTTCAGAAGTCGAGGCCACTACCATCCCTTCAAAATGAAGGCTCAAAATCATCTTCTTCCTCCACCTGGTTACTCTCCTCGTCTGTCTGGTAGCTTTCCTCCCTCGCCTCAACCTTTGGGATGCAACTGTCCCCCTGGAGTCGCGGAGTCGAGCTCCCGCATGCCTATAGGGAGACGTTTCAGTCTTCTCTGTTGTATTGAGGTTCTCACGGGCCACCATTTCTTGTAGAACCTTCACTGTCAACTGAATTTCTCCCCGGCGGATAGCTTCACCCCAGCCTTTGTGCCTTCAGCCCCTTGGTGCCACCACCCTGCTGCTTCTTTGGCTCAGATCACCCACCATCCTCATTTCTCCACCATGCCTCGTCTTCGGCACCGCATGCACTGCAGACGCGGCAACAGCAGAGGGTGGGCCGCTCACTCTTCTCCCTCATCCCTTTCTGACACCTTTCCTTCCTCTTTGGACCATTCCCATGGTCGTTATCCAGCCACCCATAGTGGGTGCGGAAGAAATACAAGCCAGTCTCGTCCTTCTGTTCAGCATACCTCTACCACGACCTCTTCTCTGCCTTTGCCCCGTCTGGAAACCATAGCCTCTCTGCATTCCACCCACTCGGCTCAATTTCACTTCCTCTGCACCCTGGACAACCCACGAGTCATAGCAACCATCACTGTGTCCTTCAAAGAGGAATCCACCGAGGTGGCTGGCTCTTGCCCGACTAAATTGTAGAAACTCTCCCACCGAGAAGCTACTTCTGCAGCCGAGAAGAGCAACCCTGGTTCTGGCAGCCACAGTAAGAATTCTGACAGTAGCAGCAGCAAAGGCTTTGGTAGCAGTAGGGATGAATGAAAGAAAGGAAAATAGGCTCAGGGAAAAGCTCGCGAGACCAAGGTGCCCCAGCATGCAGAAGACGCCACCCAGGATACGCAAGCTAATGACACCGATGAGTACAAGTGTCTAATTGTGGAAGAGACGCCTCCCACTCCAAATGACACCTAAGCTCTCAGGTTTTTTCTGTTTCATGGTTTTTGGTTTCAAGATCCTTGGTTCCAAGGGTTTTTTAGCTTTTGGTTTCAATGTCTGGCAAAAGTTGCAAACAATTATCAGCTTACTATGTATAACGCTGGTTTCCTCTCTCAAGGCAACGAAACAACCACTTATTGGACTGGTTTCCCCTTCGTGGGCAGTCCCATTTTTTTTATTTTTTGAGAATTATGCCTTCGAATTAGGCTAGAACTGTAGAGGGTTGTGCCTCCATGTATTTTTATGTTACACTAATAGAAAGTAGTATTATTTAGAAAAAAAAAACAGATGTATAATTCAATTTTGCACGTAAATTTGAACTAAAGAATGATATCGGTGCTTCTATTTGTTGGTCATTCATCTGTGTTAAAACAACTTCATATGATGTATCCGATGAAAAGGTGTATAATTTAAATGGATTCAGAAAATTAGGGGTGGTCAGGAATGGAGCATTGACAATTGACTGTTTAATCAGTTCAAATGCTTCTCTTTCATTATGTCCCCATTTGAAAACAGATTTTTTTTTAATCATGTTCTGCAATGGTAAAACTATTTTAGAAAAATCAGGCACAAATCTCTTAACAAAATTAATTTGCCCAAGGAAAGATTGCATGGTTTTCTTGTTATGAGGGAAAGAAATTCATTTAATTTCATCAACTCTTTCAGGATCAATATAGATACAATTTTTTTGACACAATGAATCCTAAAAGTTTTCCTTCATCTAAGGAAAAAAATGATTGCTTTGGATTTAATGAAATGCCATACCTTTTGCATCGTTCAAAGACTTGCTTAGGTCATTAACATGATGATTTTCCTGTTTAGAGAAGATAGTAATGTCATCTAGATATATAACTACTGTTTTGTTTATAAATCCTCTAAAATTTGTTTCCATGGCTCTTTGGAAAGTGGCACATGCATTAATTAATCGAAAAGGCATTTTTTGATAAGCAGAAGTTCCCCACTTAGTTCTAAACATAGTTTTCAATCTGTCATCTGGATGAACGTTGATTTTATTGTAACCTGAAAATCCATCTAGAAAATACATAAGTTCGGAACCAGCTACTTTTTGCAATACTTTTTCCATGGTTGGAAATGGAAAATTGTCCTTCTGACAAGCTTTGTTTAAGTTTCTAAAATCAATGCAAATTCTAATATCACCATTCTTCTTCCTGACAGGTACCAAATTTGATACCCATTTTGAATGTTTGACTGGAAAGATAATTTTTGCTTTGAGAAGTTTATTCAATTCAGTTTTAATTTGATTTTCCAAATTTGGATGAATCTTTCTCAATTTCTATTGTATGGGCTTTTCTTCTAAGATCATAGGAATTGTGTGTTGGATTACGGAAGTATCATATGTTTTAAGATCATAATAATCCCAAGAAATTACACTTTTGTACATCTTAAACAATCTAATGAATGATAATATTTCATCAGAAGAGAGACCAAGACCTAATTTATATTTTGAGGCTTTTCTTCACTTCCTAGATTAACTAACTCGAATCTTAAGGTAGAACTTTGCATTTTTGAGTTAGTTACTCTTTTAAATCTATCCTTTAGATCATATAAGTCTTCTAACTTGACAACAGATTTTGAAATAGGATTTTCATCTTGTTCTTTTCCAATTTGAGTGTCATGTTCATTTTCATCCATGATTTTATTATCATAAGATTCTTCAGATGTTAAAAAATCTATGATATTTGAGTCATTATTGAATACTCTCCAATTGGTGATATTATCAGGAATAGATGGTCTAAAAATAAATTCAATAAAAAATCTATCGGGACTAAATTCTTGGGATGGAATTAATTTTGATGCTACATTAGCGAGTAAATCTGCACTAGCATTTTGTATTCGAGGTATCGAAGAAATGTTAAAGGCTAGGAAATGAGTAGTTAATTCTTGGACTAATGATTGATAATGTTTTAAATGTCCAGAATTACAATGGATAATATCTCTCACTTGCCTAACTATAATTTCTAAATCTCCTAAAACCTTCAGATAGCTTTTAATAATCCTTGAACTAATGCTTCATACACAGCTACATTGTTGGTACAATCAAATTCTAATCGGCAAGCTAACATAGTATTTTCGCCTTCTGAGTTTAATAAAATGCAACCCGCACTTGCACCGTCTTCAGATTTAGAACCATCAAAATAAAGGTCCAAAACAAAGAATCAACTATTTTCTATCTGAAAAATTAATACATCTAGAATTATCTGGCTGGGAAAAAATCTCAATCTGAGATACAACTGCATTATCAAAGAAAGTAGATGGTTGAGCATTAAATTTTCCTAAAAATGACTATGTAGAGTAGCTTCCAATAATGTTGTTATTGAAAGATACTGGCTCATTAAGTTCTTCAAGATCAGTCACTGTGTGTTTCATAAAATTTTCACGATCAATTCAAATTTGATTTGGCTTTACATTATGTGGTAACCACATATGTGAACAGTATGTTGAGAAATAACCATGAATATTCTTAGACCAATCACGACTTAGAATCAAACCATAAAATTCAGGAATGTCTGCAACCAAAATATCAATTATTTGAACAACTTTAGGATTTGATGACAATCTGATTGAAACAGATTTCAATTATCCTACCACTTCTACTCTAGTTCTGTCAAGTTGTACTATATGCACTGGAGAACTCTGAGGAATAATGTTCAATTTAGTAGAAACTGATTTCCGCATTATATTTAAAAAAGCCCCTTATTCTATCAAACAATTATGAACATTTTTGTTATAGATTTCATAGGTTAAGAGAAATTGGGGAGTATGAGAGATGGATCGATCACTTATCATAATTAAATCTGAAGCATCTATTTTTACTGAAGGAGAAGGTGGCTTTCCTGTTTCATTAGAAACTTGCACTAAAACTAGAGTAGGTAAGTTTGAAGCAGAAACAACTTTTAATTCTCTAAGTAAGATTTGTTGTTGTTGCTTCAATTCAGTAAGCTCATGAATTGAAATATTTTCCCTAGTTTTCTTCATATCTTCAACTATATTATACTCAATGGTATATGAGATAACCATTGTTTTAGATATAGGTGGAGAGTCTGATGTAACAGGACTTGTTTGTGTAGCCTTATAATTTTTGGTTATTGGTTTGTCTTTAGTAGGAGTGGAATTTTTTTGTTGTTGACTAGGTTGTGTTGCTTCAGTAATCTTTTTTCTACGTGTGCTGATAGGCAAAGCTTCAACTTGTTCTTAATTTGATAGGATAAAATCCCACATTCCATTAAGTTCAACTTCTTCTTCTTCATTGTCTTCCTCTTCCTCTATTTGTTCTTCCTCGTCATCTTGATCTGATTCAACATTAGATATAATGTTTGGAGGTTGAGAACTAGAGGTTTTTTTCTTCTTGAAACTTCTGAAACTCTTTTTTGAATTTAAATTTTCAGTGACTTGTTTCTTGATGTCTACCATCTCATTGGTCATGGTTTTCAAAACTTTTTGAAGACCTTCTACGTCGAATGTATCTTTGGTGTTTTATTTTTAGAATCATCTTTGAAAGATATTTTCTTTGATTTACGATCTCCCTGATAATTGTTTTTTCTCAATAGCAGTTATGTGTTTTTCTACAAATATAGATTCTTTCATATTCTTTGCAAGAGTTGCTATTTTTTCTCTATCAACGAAAATAGCTATATTAGATGGAAGTGATGAAATATACCACTCAATTTGAACTTCTACACCAGGAACTGTTGTAACAAGATTTTTACTGAGTAGTTTATTAAACCTTGAATTAAAATATTTTATCTTCTCACCTGGTTTAGCTTTAATATTTGAAAGATCATTGATTAGAGTCGCATTAGTTATGTCATCTCCAAACTTAGCCAGAAATTGTTCTTCAAACATATTCCAGTTAGTTATGGAGCGAGCAGGTAATGAAAAATACCAGGATCCTGTGGATCCTTTTAAATTATATGGAAATAATCGTACAATGCAATCCTCTTCAACTACTGCATTCAAGTTGATAGCTAACATAAAATTATGAATGTGTTCTTCTGTAGGAAGACCATCATCAGGGTTAAATTTTGGTAGCCATATTTCAGGATTTTTAGGCAGAGCATGAAGAGGAGCAGGCATGTTTACAACCCCTGGATTAATCCATGGGTTTACATTCGGTGGAGGGACTTGACTTGCCATTGGATCATGGATGGGTTGAATATGAATTGATGATGATGCAGGTTGAGTACTAGGACCAGTATTTTGAGTATTAGAACTAGTGAAAGTGATACCGACTGTTGGAATGAAATTTGTGGACGTGAGTGAAGGAAATGGGGGTGAATGGGATAAGACCTCGCTAGTGATCGATTCTGATTAAGTCCTCTTTAACTTCTTTCGAGTACTACTGATAGGAAATTCAAAAGGGAGAATCCTGTTTTTTGACTTTATGATCGAGTTAATATTCTTCAAGGTTGTAAAGAGGATGAAATACTAAGATCTGATAATTGAGAAGATTCAGGCCTTTAAGCAAAAATAGATACTTTCTCTAACTTTTCTATCAAAGACTGAACTTTTGGGGAATGTTGGTGAATTTCAGGAAACAGTATATTTTGAGTATCGCTAGGAGACTTAAGGGAGAGATGATCAACTTTAGAGTTTATAGATGAGATGGGGATCTAGAGGGAGAGAGATATTTTATTGACATTTAGATTGATCAGACCTTTTTTCTATTCACTTGGCCCTCCTTCTAGCGCCAATGCGTTGAGGCCTCAGAATTCTGTTGTCAAAACACAGGGGAAAACCACCCGGTCCGGACCTTAAAGCAACTCCTTTTCTGTTTGTTATAATGGCTCCGATTGGGGATAATGGGATCAGTTTCCCAATAAGGATGATTTTGAGGGTATTGTGAATATAGCATGAAAATGGATAATGATTTTAATCTATATGAATCTATCTAAATTATTAATCTAATATATACCTGGGGTGTTTTTCCTTTATGCGATATAAAATGATATCTTTCAACTATTAGTAATATAGATCATTAACAGTTGTAAGAGATGAAAATTGTGTAAAATGACTCTTCTAACAAAGAAGTTTGCATAGAAGAATTGTGAAAGAAATATCGCATTTATCAGTGTGATTACATATTCAATAAGAAACCATAGTTAAATATTAGAACAGAAGTGCATGTAATATTTATATATGATGACATTTCAAATATGTAATGCAATAAAAAAATAATTGTCAATTTATGAAATAAGACTTAATACAAGTGAATAGAAGTACCATATGTACGAAGTTCTACTCATGTAAACTGACAGCAATGAATCTGTTCCTTCTCACTTTCGAGAAATTTAAAGAGTACAGTAGTGCAACATCAGTTAAACAGCTTTAGTTGTTAAAAGATGACAGAATGTGTTCCATTAATTCATCAAAGCACTCACAAACTTATAATATTGCATTCTTTGCAAATGTTTTTGACAAATTTATGGACCCTTCTCTAAATGCATGAGAAGGGTTTAATTACTAAACTAACTATAAACTAAAATGGATTATTACAAAAATATAGAGGAGGTTTCAAATAAGCTTCCTCAAAAAGCTAACTTAAACAACAATCTAGGAAATTAAACTAACAATCCTGATTTTGCAAATTTTGCACTTCTTTCTGAATGTGGTCACGAAGTTGGAAAATATATAACATTTATTTGATTTGAGTTGGCTGTGATATCCTTGATCAGATCTGTCCCTTGAAAATAGCATTTGAGATTATTGACTGGGATCTTTTTGTTGAATCTGTAAAAGACTGAAGAGTTTGATGTTGATGGTGAGGTTTGATCAGAAAATTCCAGTAACTTTCCTGATCAAACTTATTTACCTTTTTAATCATTTCCTCCTTTTTATATGCTCTTTGTATCCACTTTGTTTCTACCTGTCTTTTTTCTGAAAACACATCAAACGTGTTTTCCTTAAGAAGTTATGTTTTAGACAGTTGCTCACACATAGATTCAATAATCTCACTCGATATCTTGGATGTCTTGGCTGCTGATTTCTCTTCCTGATTGATTTGTGCTTCCCATTCTGTGAATAGAATTTATTTGTGAAGCTTATCTACTTGAGGTAGATTAGCTTGCTTTCCTGAATCTAAAACTTGCCATTGAATGTCCTCTTCAATTTTCTTCTCAAGTATTTCACATTCCAGTTTCTGAATTCCTATATGCTGGATCATTATTTTAATTGAATCACAATAAGAATCAATCATAGAGGCTTGATGACAAAACACTTCTTGTTCTTTCTTTAAATTGGTTTTTAAATCAAGGTCTTCTTTGATAAATCGTTCTAACTGTGGTTGACTCTGTAACTTAGTCATTGTTATTTCCAGTTGTGCTTGTTTTTCATTAATCTTTGTCTGATGCTGCAATTTGAGACTTTCAATATCTTTATGAAATTGGACTATGTTTACTTTGACTTGCTCGCTGGAATTGGATTTCTCTTCATTCAACAAATTTTCTGGTTCTTATACTCTGGCTTCCTTTTGTTTTAACAATACTCTAACCTTAGTAGCTTTATCAACAGTAGCAGTAGCATATGCCCCTACATACTGTGATAATTTGGTTAGATGTTTAGTGGGATCATCTAAGGAATCTTTCCATAGTACATAAATTGATTCATCTATAGGCTTTGGATTTGTTTCATCAATTCTCCTTCTTTTATTTCTTTTAACTACAACCTTGTAACTAGGACTGTAGTAAATATCTAATGAAGGAATATCTTCAATCTGTAAACTATCTGATCTGTGGGGTAGGCCGGTATGATTTCTTTATCATGCATTGTTGGAACTCTTTGTAGTGGATTAACAGTCTCCACTATCTTCTATGAGTGTTTTGGTGTTTGGAAACTTGTTTCTTATTTATTATTGGGATTTTATTTAGAAGTATTTATTGCTTCAGAAAATTCTTCTAATTCATTTATAAGAGATTTTTCTTGTGGTAAACTGGACCAATCTAGCATGTTGTAACTGTGTTGAATTGTTTCAGAATTTGATTTTGTCTCATTATTTCTTGTTTCCTCCAGCATTTCTATCTCCTGAATGACTTGGTCAATTATTTTTTCTAAGTTTTCCTTCTTATATTTGGTTTCATTTTCAGAGTGATCTGAATTATCAGATTGCTACTGCGACTGACCTAATTCATCTTCAGACATGTCTTTTATTTCATCATCCAGACTAACACTTGGAGTGTATTTATTTTCATCTTCAATAGTTAACAAATTTAGAGGGACTTTTTCTAATCTCTTGTTTCTGTATGCTTGAAAAGCTTCAACATCCTTTTGACTTAGATGACTAGATACATAGTTGGTAATATCTGAGAAACTTTCCATGCGCTGGAGGAGATCATCAATTCCATCTTCCTCTTTTATGAAAGGCTTCATTTTAAGCTCTGTGATGTAATTTTTAATCACATCATTTGGATCATGTAACCTTCTCAGCATAAATTTCAATTTCAATAAATGAATTTTGGAAACCTCCTTGTAAGTATGGCCAATATTAGACAAATAAAAGGTGTCACATTGTAGAGGGAAATTAGGCAAAATATCATTTTTAGCATCCTTCATCTGCTTTGTAAAACCATTAACAAGTTGATAGGCTATTTATTTTGTGAGTAACTTATCGGGAACATAATAGGGTAAAACATGGGGAGAAGCATAACTCCCGAATACTCTAATATATGTAAAATTTTCTTCTACAAACCATCTAGCTACTGAAATAATGTCTGCATTGGCTTCTTCAGAAACCCCAGGAGCCCTTTTCTTAAAAATCATCTAGTGTATAGGTAATATGACTCCATAACAGACTTTATAGAAGTGCAAGTGAAAATATGAATCCCAAAGTTCTTTGTGGTAAATGTGAATTGGGGTAGGGTCCTTAGTATTCCATTTCCAACCCACGGTAGGAAAAATAGAAGTAAAGCATATAGCATCCATGACATAGGCAGACATATAAAAGGGAGGTATTTCTCTGAATGAAATACTCATTTTATTTCTATATTCATTTATGTGCTTGGCTTGGTATTAGATAAGATGTCTGCCCAATTTAAAATTGATGAATTGACGATTATGTCAATTAGGGGAACCCAGTCTCTTAAGAATCTAGCGCTATCTTGTTTGGAAAATATTCTACATAACATACCAGTAGCATAATAGTAAGGATTAGGAATTGGGAAATTGGGTCCATACCAAACTTATCTTGCTTCAATTTCCCCTGATTATCCTTCCATTCTTGGATGACTTTGATAAGGTTTGGATGTTCTCCTCTAAATTTCTGCAAATATTCTTTGTTTTTTTTCTGCTGCGAGGGTGGTAGATGATACATAGCTGTTAAATCTTCTGCACTAAATGAACCCATAGTTTTTCCCCTCGAATTCTTGAAAATTATATCTTTAATGTTTAAGTGGTCAATTTCCCACTTAACCATGTATGTATAAGGAAGAGTCTTTGGTCTTGCAGCTATCCTATGAATTTATGAGCATGCAACGTCAAAAAGAGTTGCGTCAGAGGTAGAAGCAGTGCTTGTCAAAGAAAAAAAATTTATCACCCTTGGTCCTTCACTTTCAAAAAGTCTATAAATTGCTTCCCATGTCGAACTGCCGCAATATTTGTTGCAGACGGTATCTGATAATAATGGAGACATATTTGTATCTTTTATGGAAAACATCTGAGAAATTTATTTACCCTTTTTGCTCATTTTTCTCATCTTCAATCCATTAACTGGTTTCTTGAAAGCAGAGGGAATTTTAGCAAGTATGGAGTATCAAAGAGACAAATCTATCATTATTTCAAACATACGCGAGAATATATCATTCTAATAAAATATAACATCAATCATCATTTATAATTTCTTATTTAATATTTCACATATCTCCACATGTAAGATATATCAATCGCTTTAAAGTTGTTAAGATCTTAAATTTCATTCTAATATGACACAAGCTATTTTACATGCTTGATTCATTAAATGATGTTAATGCGCATATCACAGATTATAACTTATGACATTTTGTAATACTTACCCTTAAACTATGCAAAATTCGATCTGCACAAATCACAAATCGCAACTTTTATGGGATAACGATTAAGCATATATTATAAGTTGAGCGAAATACGAATTGCAATTTTCTATAAAACTCAAGTGACTGCGATAGCCAAAGGTTTTATATTTATTGTTTGATTTGCTCGTCGGGTCCGCGGGGTTGCAACTTATATCATTTTTCTTTTAAATTTTTTTGATTGATTAAGTGAAGTGTGATGCGATAAAGTAAATATAACGATGATTTGAAGCTTTTTGCAAAGTTTTTAAATCATATCTTTGGAGAAGCTTGAGCACATATCGTATTTCGCATATTTTATGTTTTATGAGTCTTTTTTGAAATTAAGATATGTGATTTTTGATGCGCTTTTAAAAGAACAAGGAAAAAATAGAAAATATTTATTTTCTAAGTTTTTGTTTTAGGAAATTTTTAAAATAATTTCCTATTTATTTCTAAAGGGTCCCTATTTATAAAAATAAATGGGGGGTTGCTGTATAGCACAACAGGAGTGAAAACAAAAAAATTTCCCTATTGGAAAATTCATGAACCAAAAAATATCCTTCCAACATATTTAACCATTTATCTACGATATATGCATCTATTTAGCCTTAAAATATGGGAATGTCAAAGTCGAATTGTACCTTAAAGGGAGTGGTGCCTCCAAGGTGGTTGTTGGATGAATATTCATCATTTATGGGCATCTACCGAAGGATCTCGGAAAATTTTTCCATCATCTCATTCCTTTGTCGCTTGAGGGCTTCTTCGAGTAATAATTTGAAAGGATATTATGCTCTGTCATTTTCCTTTTTTTTTCACTGTTAGTGTAAATTTTTCATAAAGGTGTACAAAAATCCCTTACTTAAGTCATTGATGACTAATGACCCTACCCATATAAGACAAAATAGGATAGAGACAACTTGACAACCTAACAAGAAAAAATCTTATGATCTTGGTGTTGGGGTGAACTCAAGTCGGGCATCTTGGAGTTGGTATTTCTCAGTCACTTACTCATACCAAGATTGGTATTGTGCGATGGTCTCCCCAAACTGCGAGATAGTGTTAGGTTGGAGGCGGACTATTTCCTCGAATGCATCCCTGTACAATCTCTTGGAACTGGTCTTCACATCTTCTTCAATCGGGTGCAACATGGTTTTAATCTGAACCAAACCACTAACGTAGGTATGCAAAGTCTGTCTAGTGATCTCCATGTCCTCCTGAGTGGCCTCCTTCTCTAGTTGCTTCAGGTACTAATCAATCTCTTTTGTACTTGTTGCTTTTGATTAACCTCATTTAGTGTACCAATTGATGGGATTCGGTGGGTTCTCACCATGAAATCCAAGCTGCCATATATATCCCTCCATATGCAGCCTAAATGATTCTGATTAATGAGGCGAGTTGCTTGTTGTTCTGAAGTAGCTTCCAAACTCTAGCTTTCTCCAACTCTTCCTACGGCTTCATCTTCTTTACCAATGTAAAAGGTGTGACCTTATATCGAAACATCCACTCATGCATGGCAGTGATGGAATTTTGTATGTTCCTAAGGATCTGTTGAGGCCTCAAAATTCAACAACAACATGAGGAATGACCACCTGGTCCGGACCTTAAAGCAGTTCCTTTTTTGTTTGGAATGGTGGCTCCGATTGGTTTAACTAGGTCCAGTTACCTTCTGTAATATTCCAAAATTTGCACATAAGCAAATTGGAATATTAGATTTTGCTACTTTCACCTAGGAGAATAATAAATGGGTAAGGAGGTCCATGAACAATAAAATATGAATAAATTCCACCTTAGTAAGGGAAGATATCACCTTAGGAGTTGGTTTTACACTTCCGAGTGTGAACAAGGACATTTTAGATGGAGACATAGTCAAGTTTGACTAAGTCAACAGCCATTCTTGAGGAGGAAGAAATACTCAAGTAAACTAGCTCAATGTGAACAAGGATCAGCCTAAGACACATATGTAAACTAGATTGAAGATCTCTAGTGTGAAAATAGGCATTGGAGGTGGATTAGTTGACCAAGTCAACAACGATGTCATAAAGAGGAGGGAAGCAAGCTAGGGCAGCGCAGTTTTGAAAGAGGAAGCTTCATGAAGAAGTCACCTCAACATTGTGTGGGGTCCGGGGTGAGGAGGCTCACCAAAGATAAAAGGAAGGCATAGCATCAAAGGGAGATCATTCATATATTCAGATATTTTGGTCTAGAGACCATTTTCATACTTCAGCTGTTTATCCAGAGTTGCTGCACTGCTTAGTGCAAAGAATTCCCGTGCGGGAATTCCAAACTCTCTTTAGATCAACTTGCTTAAGGGATCAAGAGGGAAGGATTAGAGCTACATTTCTGTATTTGGTTTGAGACCATTCATATACATTCAGCTACAGCACATTCATCTTCAGAAAATTACGTCCTTGATGCAAGGGCAGTAGCAGCAAAACTGCACCCTTTGATTTTGTGCTAGTCTTTGAGGTGGAGGTGCTTATTTCCCTCCTGAAGTTTGTTAGAGAGGCCTTTGGCCATATTTTTGTATTATTTAGCTCTGATATTTTATATTCAGTCATTTTTAATGCATATTTTCTGTAGACTATGTATTTTCTATAGTCCTACCTTGTACATGCATTTTGCCGGAAATCTTGTCGGGAGCCTTGTTTCTACTGTATAAGTGATTAAACCTCCATTTATTTGCTGTGTGATTAATATAAGTTTTATATCAGACATATTTCTTCATTTTCTATAGAAACCCTCACGGGAATTATGCTCTCACTGTATTCATAAATTTCTGTTTAGTAAAGTCATGGGAAATCAATGTTTTCTAGCCTAGTTGGGAAAGGAGGAGCTATTTAATATAGATATAAGCATTAGCTTGAGCTGAAATTCGGATCATAGGTCCCTCTTGACCTAAGCTATCATATCCAACCATTTCACCTTTTTTTTTTTATGCTCATTTCTGAAAATAACCTTTTTAGGGCATAAAAACCCCTTTTTCCCCACCTTTCGGATCATGAAATGAAATAAAAGTTGTTGTTGTAACTAAAAATGATGTCTATTTGTTTATTATATATATTTTAAGCTTATTCATCATAACAAGACCGTTATATAGCTTATTCATTGCTGAGATCCAGATCTGGGATATTACAGTGGTATCAAAGCAAGATCTTTGGCTCAACATGTGGCTTCAAGCCAAAGTGTTGAATCCCTGAAGGAGGAATATTTCAAGCTCTATAGACAGAGTCTACAGATTTATAGGTAGCCTTTGGATCTCATCCTTTTTTCAAAGGTGACATATCCAGTAAATGCCCCTGCAGTCAATCTCTGGAATAGAATTTTGATATTCCTAAAAAGGGAACTTTGCAGCGGTATCAGAGAAGAGAAGAGAAGAAAAAAATTATGGAGAGGATGAGCTTACTCTCATCCATTTTCAGATCCAGGAAGAAATAATCAGAGAAATGCATTGAAACTCCAAAAGGGTTTCAAGGAGGAGAGAGTTGCAGTGAAACCTCTAGGTTTCAAGAGGCAGGAAAAGATGCATGCACTTCCTGTTCTCATAGAGGAGGTGAAGAGAAAGGATACCACTTATAGCATGAAATCTTAAGTGGGTATTTGGAAAAATACAAGTTCTAACCTAGGGCTTTCAAAAAGACCCTAGATTTTCCTCAGTTTATTCAACTGAGAGAAGAGAAAAGACCCTGCAGCCAAAGGGAGATTAGAGGCAATAGATTCCTATTGTCTAAATTTGATGGGTCAACTACAGCAAGAGCTTGGGCAAGAAATATTGAGGCATTCTTCATACTTCATCCAGTGGAAGAGAGGGAGGCAGCAGAAGTTGCAGCGCTACACCTGGAGGGTGAAGCCAATGCTTGGTGGTGCAATCACTTAAGCCACACAAGGGTGACTTCCTTTTCTGGGTTCACTCAAGCACTGATCAGAACCTTTGATGAGGAAATATTAGAGGAGAGAAGACTCACACCACCATGGGTGGAGGCAAGTACCAGCACTTCCATGACCTTGAGCAGCCATCTACACCAGCAGTTGGATCAACCAACATATTGAAGAGAGGACCTCTTGCAGCCATAGAAGATGTCCCAAAGGCTCACAAAGGTATGCATAAGTTTCCATGTCTTAACATTTCAGAAAATTTTATGGAAGGGTTTGGAGATTTGTTTGCATACGGACCAGGATCAAATAGTACTGCTGAGATAGAGCAGCAGGATTTCACTGCATTGTGCAAGCTTGGAGGGTTCAAGGGATATTTGAACCATCAACCTCATGCATCTCTGATGAGTTACACACAACCCTTGAGGTTGAACTGTGATTTCTTGGAGGATGGAGTGAACTTTGCTCCAAGCAAAGTCATGCAGAAGAAAATGTTCATCCAGAAGTTGACACATGAGATAGCCAAGATACCCTGGAGAAGGGTTACAGCGCTGTCAAGTGGTAGAAGCAAGGAGGCTTTGCTTTCAGCCCCTTTGGATCCTTATGGGTCCAAGATAATCATTGATGAGAGATATTTTCTTGGAGGTCTCCAAGGAGTTGCATTTCAGCATCTTATGAAATGCAAGGAGGAAAACTTGATATGGGAGGATGGTAGCCTCTTTTGGAGGAGTGCCAAGATGGAGAATGCTCGGAGGCATTCATCAATATATAGGTGGATGTGGATGGAGAGCAAGAAGCTGGAAAGTTACTTGCAACTCTATGATACCGGGTAGCAGGAGGCAAGACTGTGTTGGCTACTCTTGAGAGAGTTTGGCCATCATGTGGCATATCCTTCTTCTAAGGGTATGAGGGAGGAGGATACTTGGAAGAGTACTTGCATCATGGGGCAGCAAGGAGTGTGGATGCATTATGATGATATGGTCATTTTTTTTTCACTGCATCAGTTATATGATGGAGGTATGATGAGGCAGCAAATACTTTTGTTGCTTTGGAGGATTAAGAGAGAGCAAGGGAAGAGTTTCTCTCACATTTTGCATGATGTTGCAATTGGAGGAGATGGAAAAATTATGAGAGGAGTCTTTGACATTGAACATGTCAGAGGATGAATTTATTAGTTGGCAGGTGCCTATTTGCATAGGCCAACAGCGCTATCACTCGGGAGCATGAGATTATTGGTGGAGTGTTCCCAGGATCACTTCATATTTGATGCATTTTGTGGGCATAGAGGAGGTGAGATTGATAGAGTGGTGGATGGACTCATTGGTTGTTGTGGTATGCTCTCCTTGACTTGGATGTCCAAGCATAAGAAGGAGGATTCTCATGGGGCATGTGATTCACTCCTCTTCAGATTGATATGCCATACCACTATGGAGGATTCATCTATGGATCTTTTCACCATCTTTCTTCCATCACATGGTAAGAACTTTGTTGTTGCACTTATTTATTATTCATCACTATATTTGTATACTCTTACCATGTCCTTGCAGTGCATTTCTCTACAAAGGGGAAAGGTTCTCTTTAGACTCCATGCTCTATTTTTAGCCAGCTATTATGATGGAGACAGCCATCTAATGTATGATCCGGAGCAAGTATATGGTTGCTTATTGTATGCTCAATTGACATATCCAGCCATCTACTATTTACTAGTGGGTGTGATGACTTATACAACAAGCCATTTGTTAAGAGACAACTTTCCATACCATTTCTTGAAGCTACAGTGGGGAAGACTGCGATGTGACCACTTAGGAGACTGTTGGTACACTCCAACACTACATAGAGCCTTCAGCCTTCCTATTATTATGATGCTGATCATGATCCTATGTGTTGATTTTATTCTTTCCTATATGAGGAGCATGATTGGAGGAGGAACACATGAAGTGGGTGTGTTCTTGGGGGAGAAGCATCCCCACACTTTCTGCATTACATGCTCTAAGGGGAGCATGGGAAGAGACATGGCCTCTACAGCAAAATATTTCTCTCTTTATGAGTAGGACCATGAGATAGATGGAGTTCCATATGATGATGGTTTCTTATCCATCATGTATGAGATAGTTTGGGCCAGCTTGATGCACAGTGCTAGGAGAGGGACCTTTGGAGGTCTAGCTTCCTTCTTGCCATTTGAGGGCAACATGATGGCAGCCCAAGATCAGAAAATCCTTTACACTTGTCTTAAGTGGAGAGGAAAGCAATGTGGGGTAGAATACTATGTCTACCATGTCCAAAATTTCAGCCCACCTACTTTTCTGGAACTTCAGGTGGAGGATGATTTGCATGAGTTACCATTTTGGAGGGTGGCTCATTTTGTTTGGTTGATAGCTTGGGGAGGAGAGATTCAAAGGGGGGTGATGAATCCCAATCTATATCAGCCCTCATGCTTCAAGTGGACCTACAAACAGCCCATTTTTGCTTCCATGGATGTTCCATTGTCACACAGTGTTAGCTATTTGGGATGTTCCCCAATAGATGGTTTAAACACTTGGGAGGGGCAACTTGGAGATATATTGATGATATAGCACCTTGAAACTTGGAGGATTTAATCTTATGAGGCTTCTGTAGGGGAGAAGAGGGTGCTCTTCAGCCCTATCCTTACAGTTGCTTGAGGACAAGCAACATTTGGGAGGGGAGGACTGTAATTTTCCAAAATTTGCACATAAGCAAATTGGAATATTAGATTTTGCTACTTTCACCTAGTAGAAGAATAAATGGGTAAGGAGCCCATGAACAATAAAATATGAATAAATTCCACCTTATTAAGGGAAGATATCACCTTAGGAGTTGGTTTTACACTTCCAAGTGTGAACAAGGACATTTTAGATGGAGACATAGTCAAGTTTGACTAAGTCAACAACCATTCTTGAGGAGGAAGAAATACTCACGTAAACTAGCTCAATGTGAACAAGGATCAGCCTAAGACACATATTTAAACTAGATTTAATATCTCTAGTGTGAAAAGAGGCATTGAAGGTGGATTAGTTGACCAAGTCAACAACACTGTCATAAAGAGGAGGGAAGTAAGCTAGGGCAGCGCAGTTTTGAAAGAGGAAGCTTCATGAAGAAGTCACCTCAACATTGTGTGGGGTCCGGGGTGAGGAGGCTGACCAAAGATAAAAGGAAGGCATAACATCAAAGGGAGATCATTCATGTATTCATATATTTTGGTCTAGAGAGCATTTTCATACTTCAGTTGTTTAGTCGGAGTTGTTGCACTGCTTAGTGCAAAGAATTCCCGTGCGGGAATTCCAACCTCTCTTTAGATCAGCTTGCTTAAGGGATCAAGAGGGAAGGATTAGAGCTTCATTTCTATATTTTTCTTGATTCCATTCATCTACATTCAGCTACAGCGTATTCATCTTCAGAAAACTACATCCTTGATGCAGGGGTAGCAGCAGCAAAACTGCACCCTTTGATTTTGTGCTAGTCTTTGAGGAGGAGGTGCTTATTTCCCTCCGGAAGCTTGTTAGAGAGGATTTTGGCCATATTTCTGTATCATTTAGCTCTGATATGTTATATTCAGTCATTTTTAATGCAGATTTGTTGTGTACTGCGTATTTTCTACAGTCCTACCTTGTACATGCATTTTACCGGAAATCTTTTCGGGAACCTTGTCTCTACTGTATAAGTGATTAAACCTCCATTTCTTTGTTGTGTGATTAATATAAGTTGTATATAAGACCTCTTTCTTAATTTTCTATATAAAACCTCATGGGAATTACACTCTTACTGTATTCAGAAATTTCTATTTAGTAAAGTCATGGGAAATCAATGTTTTCTAGCCTAGTCGGGAAAGGAGGAGCTTTTTAATATAGCTAGAAGCATTATTTTGAGCTGAAATTAGGAGCATTAGTCCCTCTTGACCTAAGCTATCATATCCAACCATTTCCCCTGCTTATTGTTACGCTCGTTTCTGAAAATAACCTTTTTAGGGCATAAAATCTCCTTTTTACCCACCTTCTGGATCATGAAATGAAATACAAGCTGCTATTGTAACTAAAAATTATGTATATGTGTTTATTCTGTATATTTTAAGCTTATTCATCATAAAAGGACCGTTATACAACTTATTCATTGCTAACATCCAGATTTGGGATATTACACCTTCTCTCAATCTCCATTGGCTTAAAATATGACTTTTTTCTACCAATGGGTGATCAAGATTTCATGAATTTTTCTCAAAATTGAAAGTGCTTGAAACTATACCAAACCTGAGTGATCGGTTAGATCTCGTCATTCTGATTCTGGTGCTATGAACGATTCGAAAAACTGATGTCATATGAGGGAGATATCGCGTTCTAATCGTTTTCTCAAACAGCTAAAATTTGTGACAGGTTTGACTAGGATTCCTAGTTAGCATGCAGGTGTACAGTAAAAAAAAAGAGGAATATTCCTGAGGATATTCCATTTTCTCCAAGCCAACGAGATCTTGCCATGTGGCACATTCTGGATTGTTTGATGTGGTGTACGTTGATGATTTTTGGTCCAATTTTTGGTGACATGTGGCCAACCTTGAGGCTGCCACGTGTCCCCTGTATGGTGGTCTAAAATTTTGTATCGGTCTGGGGGGTTCAACCCCATTACCTCTGGCGCACCCGCAACATCTTCCACCAACTCTGCTACGCTATGGTTCTTACCCCATTAGCGCTCCACATAATTTTATGTTGTATTCAAATGTTGAATGGGTGGGGGGGAGGGCGGACCATTGCCGGTCCAAACCCGCCATCGGCCCCAATCAATGGTCACATGGTACATATTTCAAATGCAACATATAATTTTACATACAACAGTTACTCGCCATAACACTCGGCGGTCTTCAAACCTGTCACATGTACATGCCGCGACTTAAGCCGACAGTTCCGCAGTGCGGTTAGCGTAACCGCGAGGATTATGGGGGTTGGCATGTGGCCACCCCCCTCCCCTTAACCACAAACTTAATGTTACGGTTAATTCATTTGGTGAGAGTTTAGCGCTCCACTAAATTTTGGATATTTATGCTATTTTAACTGCAGTTAACTGCAGTCCTCCAAATTTAGTGGAGGTTTTGTAGGGGACATTGGGAAAAATCCTAGCCAGGTCAATTTTCAACCAATTTGGGTGAAACAAGAGTCTAACTAGACTAATTTGAGCATTCTGGAGCCGTTGGAGTAGAGAAAACAACCATTGGAGGCTTATAAGAACATGCATTTGCAAAATTTTGAGCATAATGAAAGTTGGACATGCCATTGGGAGCTGGACCAGCAGATGTAGCCTAGGAGGGGTGAACTGCTTCATCATGCCTACTGTGTAAATATTATGTGTGTTTCTATTTCTCTGTTATACACTACTTTCCAGTGTTATTTAGGCTTATTTTCATTCTTAAAATTCATAATTTAATCTATGTTTCATGGTTAAATTCCTCAATCCTTAAGCAAACAAATGGAGACAAATATGTACATGTTTTGTAACTGAAAAGACAATTAGCACAGCAAACTAATACAGTCCTTTCAGATCAGGTTGGTATCAGAGCTATAGTTTATTCTCTGGTGTTTTTGTGTGCAAATATTTGTTTAACTATTTGAAAGTGTTCACATGCTTACTAGGCTCAAGCTTAAGAGGAGAAGGAAAATTGGTGGAAGCAAGAGCGTCTCAAAGTGAGCAACAGAAAAGGAAGGCAAGATTGCCACATTATCCATGACCTATTTCACCTCCTAAATAAGTTTAAGCAGCATTAAGCATGACTCCAGAGGAAGAAGAAATCCATGAAGAGGTGGATCCCAAAGAAGAAGAAAGAGTGTTCAGAAAAGCATTCCATGACATGACTGAGATGGTGAGAATCCTTTATCAAGAAAGGAATAAGAAACTAGAAGGAGAAGGATCCAAACTTCACAAGGAAGGATAGGGATCATCAGGAGGTCAAAATGATGAATATAAATCAAAGAAGGGTAATGGATGAAATGGAGGCAGTGGAAAGTCACCATCCTAACCCTCATCATCATCATCCTCTACTTCATTTTCAGTACATTAGCCACACAAGTCAAAGAACACTAGTAAAATTCCTTTGCTAAAACTTGATATTAAGTTTGAATTGTCAATGTTTAATGGTGAAGTCAATGCAAAAAATCTTGATAATTGTATTAGGCAATTGGAGGTCTATTTGAGAATTCATAACCTTCATGATGATGATACAAAAATCCAATTCGCTTCATTGAGAATGGAAGGTGCAACACTTGTTTGGTGGAAAGCCAAGACAAAGGAGGAGATCAAGAAGCATGGTACGATTATCCAATCATGGACTAATTTCATTACTGTAATAAAACAACAGTTTTATCCATTAGCTCATATCCATAAATCCATAATGAACTGGCAAAAATTTATACAATTGAAAAGACAGAATGTGCAAGTTTACACCCAAGAATTTAGGAGAAGAGCTCTCTTATTAGGGGTATATTTGCATAGCCAAGATACTTTTCTCAAGAACATGGGAGGCTTACATATCTACCTAAGACATACTATTCTCATGTTTAACCCTACAAGTCTAGATGAGGTATGTGTTCAAGCCACACATCTAGAAGCTAGAAGGAAAAACATTTCTGATGAGGGTAGAAACAAACCTTTTAAGGGGAAAAACAAAGAGAATAGCTCAAAAGGTAAAGGCAAAAAGAATGCATATGTTAAGAAAGAGGGAGAAAAAATGGTCTGTAAACATTGTTCAAAAGAAGGCCATGATGAAAATCATTGTTGGAAATTACATCCTGAAAAGAGGCCCAAACATCATAACAACAAAGGGAAACAGAAAATTGTAGCTACAACTCAACATGATTTAGGAGAGGATTCAGGTGATGAATCTAAAATTACAGCCATGGGATTGAAGAACATGAAGGGGAAATAAATTGAAACTAAACCCAGTACTAGTACATCAAATTGTCACATACAATATCCAAATGAAGAAGAGGGAATTTAACTATTTCATGTGATGGTCATATCCAAACATACCAAGATTGACACATTGTTTGATAGTGGGTCATGAGAAAAATTAATCTCTGAATACTTGATTAAGAAAATTAATCTTGAGACCATTCCACATCCAAAACCATATCCACTTGGTTGGATTTGTAAGGATGCAAATTTACAAGTTTCAAAGAAGTGCATATTGTGGTTTGAAATAACTGCACATTTTGTTGACACAGTTGAATTAGATGTGGTTCCGCTTGACATAACATGTATTGTGTTGGGCAGTCCTTACTTGTATGACAGGAAAGCGATCTTCCATCACCATGAGAAAAAATACCATTTATTCAAATATGGCAAGGAGTACATTGTTAGATCACATCGCAAGAAGATAAACATTGTTATGGTAAATGTTGGACAGGTAAAAAGGTTGGTGAATTCAAGTAAGAATTCTGTTCTTCTAATGATTAAGCCTAAAGTTAATGTTAATCATGAATCATTTGAGGATTGTGATCCTAATTTGAAATTATCTTTATATTATGTAGTTGATGCACATCATGAGATGTTTCAGGAGCCAATAGGATTGCCTCCAAAAAGGGAGATTTAACATGAGATTCAATTGCAGCAAGATTTTCCTCTTCCAAATATCGGCATGTATCGCATGTCGATAATGGATAATTCTGAAATAAAGAGGAAAATCAAGGACATGTTGGACAAGGGACTCATAAGGCCAATCACTTCGCCATGTGGTTCACCCATAGTCTTGATTCCAAATAAATATGGGACTTGGCACATGTGTGTAGACTTCAGAGCTTTGAACAAGATAACATTAAAGAATCGATACCCACTCCCAAGGATAGATGATTTGCTTGATCAACTTAAAGAAGAAAAAATTTTCACTAAGTTAGATTTACGAAGTGGACATCATCAAGAAATAATTGAAGAAAGTGATATATGGAAGACTCTTTGAGTGGTTACTTATGCCATTTGGTATGTGTAATGCACCGCCAAATTTCATGCCTGTTATCGATAATTTTTTGGTCCATTTCTTGATGACTTTGTGATTGTGTATTTAGATGATATACTGATTTTCAGAAAAATAAAAGAAGAACATGTATTGCATGTGAAAAGGGTGCTTGATGTTTGAAGAAAGAGAAATTATTTCTTAAGATGTCAGAGTGTGAGTTTAGAAAAACTTCTTTTGTTTATTTGGGACACATTGTAGGAGGAGGCGAGTTGAGAATTGATCCTTCTAAAGTGGAAGCCATTGTGAATTGGCCCACTCCCAAAACAGTAACAGAGGTAAGAAGTTCTTAGGCGCAGCTCAGTATTGGAGAAATTTTATTGCTAACTTTTCTGTCATAGTAGCTCCTATGCATGCAGTGACAAGTGTGAAGAAAGGCTTCCAATGGTGAGGAAAATAGAAGCAAGCTTTTGAAGATTTAAAACACAAGATCAGTTCATCTCTAGTCCTTGCATTACTGAATTTGAGACAACCATTCGAGATACAAATTGATGTTGGTGATTATGTCATGGGCGTAGTACTTTTGCAGCATGGTAAGCCTATCGCTTTTAATTCTAAAACATTCAATGGTGTTGTAACTAATTATCCTACATATGACAAAGAGTTTTATGCATTGGTACAAGGCGTAAAGAAATGGAAACACTACTTGATGGGTAAAGAGACGACTATACATACCAATCACCAACCATTACAGTACTTGCAGTCGCAAACAAAATTTCAGCAATCACAACATTTCAGGTGGATGGGTTTCCCTCAACAGTTTCACTTGGTTATAAGGTACAAGAAAGGTATTTTCAATAAAGTTGTTGATGTGCTTTCAAGGCCAATCATAAGTGCTTCTAATTTACTTAAAAATGATTATATTGTACATAAGAGTTACATAGAACAATATGCACATGATGTTGATTTTCAAGATGTGTATGCTAGTTTGAGTGAAGGGAATCAAATTGAGGAAAATGATTATCACAGGAATAACAATTTGTTGTTTCATTTGGGCAAGATGTGTATACCACAAGGAGAGAGGCTAAGTGTCATCAGAGAGGCTCATTTGTCTCTTAGTTTTGGACACTTTGGGGTAAGAAAAACAGTGGCACATCTACAAAGGTATTGCTATTAGCCTCACATGATAGATAGTGTGTCATGTTTTATAAGAGGTTGTTCTATGTGTGCAACGAGCAAGCCTAGCAATAGGAAGCTTGGATTGTACATGCCACTACAAGTACCATCAAGGCCATGCGAGAGTGTCTCCATGGACATTGTTGGAGGTCTACCTATATCAAGAAAACAACATGATTATCTTTATGTAGTTGTGGATATATTCAGTAAAATGTATATACTTATGCCATGTAAGAAAACCATAACAGTTGAACAAACTGTTGAACTTTATTTTCGACATGTATGGGTTCATTATGGATTTCCAACTTCTATTGTTAGTGACAGGGATTCCAGGTTCATTGGAAATGTTTGGTCCAGTCTTTGGAAGATGATGGACATAAAGTTGAAAAAGAGTATTGCTTTTCATCCGAAAACTGATGGCCAAACTGAGGTGGTGAATAGAGTCGTTGTGCATCTATTGAGAGGATATTGCAACAAACATCCCAAGTTGTGGGATGAACAACTACATTACATTCAGCACGCTTACAACCAGGAAAAGCACTCTTCTATAAATACATCACCTTTTGAACCATGCTTTGGCTATTTGTTGAAATCGCCATTAGACTTCATCTTTGAGAAGGATGTTGCAATTGATGGGCATAGTTATATTGACAAGGCTCAAAAGTTCATTGAGAAAATTCAGATTATTCATCAACAAGTTCAAGAATAGCTTGAGAAGAGTCAAAGAAAATACAAGGAGAGGCATGACAAACATAGATTTGATCACAAGTTTCAAGAAGGAGATGAGGTATGGTTTCACATAAGCAAAGAAAGAATGCAAGGAGAAGGTAAAAATCTCAAGCCCATTCGCTATTGTCCATTCAAGATCATAAAGAAAGTTGGTAATAATACATTTCAACTCGACTTGTCTTCATTTATGCAAATGTATTTAGTTATTAATGTTGAAAAATTATGTTTGTATGAGCCACCTTTGATCGATGATCAAGGAAGTGAATTTCATTTGCCTTATTGTGAAACCAGCTCCAAAAAGAGAAGAAAAGAGATATCAACACCTTAGAAAAAATTCACTTCAAGGGGGAAACCTCCAATACATTACATGAATGAACAATTCTTGGATGATTCAAATTACAAAACCTCCTTTATATATATAGGAGTCCATGGGGCCACAATGTAATCCTAGTGGGGCCACAATGTAATCCTAGCCGACCTAAAAATAATGATTTAAGGGCACAATAATAACAATATGGGGGTTACAAGGGTACAATAATAACAATAAGGGGGTTACACTAACAACAATAAGGGACTATACTAGTAATATAGGGACCTAACATGCCCCTCTCCTTCAAAAAAGTGTTGTCCTCAACACTTGAGTAGCTCTGGGTGCTTCTGTATAAAATTCTCATCCTCCCATGTAGAATCTTCGGTGGGTAAGTTCTTCCACTTGATGAGATACTCTGAAATTGATCGATTCCGTAGTTGTCGAGTTCTTTTTTCCATGACTTCTTCAGGTTCCAATATGATTTTCCCTTCCCCATCAAGTTCTGGCAATATTGTTTGAACTGGAAGATTTTCACCTATAACCTTCTTTAAGCATGAAACATGGAAAACTGGATGTACTCGCGAAGAAGCAGGAAGCTTCAATTTGTATGCCATAGTACCAATCTTTTGCAACACCTTGTAAGGACCATAGTACTTTGGCGATAATTTATTATCCTTCTTAGCTTGCTTAAGGGACATTTGTTTGTATGGTTGTAGCCGTAAAAATACCTAGTCTCCTACATCAAAACTTCTCTCACTGCGATGTTGATCTGCCTGTTGTTTCATTCGATTTTATGCCAAATTCAGGTTATCCTTTAAGAGTTGGAGAACTTCTTGTTGATGCTCGATGTGATCTTCCACTGCTTGAACCTTCGAATTTTCTCTTAAAGATGATGTGATGGATGGTGGATGATATCCATAAAGTGCCATAAATGGGGTCATTTTTGCTGCGGTATGGAAGGAAGTGTTATACCACCATTCAGCTAGAGGTAACCACTTGACCCATTGTGTTTGTTTATCAGAAACAAAACAACGAAGATATCCTTCCAAACATTTATTTACTATCTTCGTTTGACCATCGGATTGAGGATGATAAGATGAGCTATGAGCTAATTGAGTACCCAAACAAGAAAATAACTTCGTCCAAAAATTTCCAGTAAAAATGGGATCTCTGTCACTCACAATAACCCTTGGGTTTCCATGTATATTTTGAATTGTGTCCATAAATGTAGTAGCAACTGTACTTGCTTTAAATGGATGAGATAATGCACAAAAGTGTGCATACTTGGTAAGTCTATCAACTACCATCATGATGACACTCTTTCCTTCGGACTTAGGTAAACCTGTGATAAAATCCATTGAAATCTCCTCCCAACATTGACTTGGAATGGATAAAGGTTGTAGAAGTCCCAGGGTCTTAATTGTCTCAACTTTATTCTGTTGGCAAACCAAACATTCCGTCACAAAATTTTGAATATCAGATTTAAGGCCATCCCAAAAAAATTCTTTCTTCACCCTGTGGTAAGCTTTTAAAAATCCCGAGTGTCCTCCTAAAGGAGAAGTGTGCGATTCCAGAGGAATCTTTTGTTTTAGTTGGGAATTCTTACAAAGATATAAGTGATATTTGTACCATAAAGAATCATTTTTCCAACTAAATGTATCGGATGTACTAGGATCTTGCTGCAACTTTTGAATGAGTGTCCATACATCTTTTTCCTTCTTCCATTCATCTCTTGCTTCGGTTATCCAATCTGGTTGGATAATAGAAATGGCACAAAGCAATGCTTCCACCTCTTCATTCTTTCTTGAGAGTGCATCTGCAACAACATTTAGCTTCCCTTTTTGTATATTATTTCAAAGTCATAACCCAACATCTTTGTGACCCATTTTTGCTGCTCTTCTGAAGATAGTCTTTGTTCCAAAAAGTGTTTAAGACTATCATGATCAGTTTTTACCTTGAAGTGTCTTCCCATTAGGTAAGTTCGCAATTTCTTTAGTGCATGCAGTATTGCTAACATTTCCTTCTCATAAATAGGTTTTTGTAAATACTTTCCTTTGATTGGACGACTTTCAAAAACAATGGGTCTTCCTTCCTGCATTAAAACTGCACCAATTCCATTTCCTGAGGCATCACATTCCATAATAAAGGTTTTTGTGATGTCTGGCGTAGCTAAGACCGGTGCTAGGCACATTGCCTCTTTAAGATGTTCAAAGGCCTTAGTTGCTTCAGGAGTCCATGAAAATGCATCTTTCTTCAATAATGTTGTTAGAGGTGCTGCTATTCTCCCATAATTCTTAACAAACTTTCGATAATACCATGTTAACCCGAGAAATCCTCGCAACTGCTTTATGGTTGTGGGGACTTTCCATTCCTTAATGGCTTTAATTTTGTTAGGGTCTACCTTAACACCCTCGTGAAATACAATATGACCCAGATATTCCACCTCTTGTACTCCAAAGAAACATTTGGATGTTTTTGCATATAATTGTTTCTCCTGCAATATTTTGAGCACCCTGTCAACATATTGAACATGATCCTTCCAAGACCTACTGTAGATTAGTATATCATCAAAAAATACTAGCACAAATTTTCTAAGGAAGGGTTTGAAAATGGAATTCATCAACCCTTGAAATGTAGAAGGTGCATTGGTAAGGCCAAAAGGCATGACCAAAAATTCATAATGACCCTCATGAGTTTGAAATGGTGATTTTAGAATATCTTCAGTCTTCATTCTAATTTGATGATATCCTGAACGAAGATCCAACTTGGTAAAATAAATTGCTCAATGTAATTCATCCAATAATTCATCAATCACAGGAATGGGAAATTTATCTTTAATGGTGAGCTTATTGAGCTCCCTATAATCCAGACACATGCACCATGATCCATCCTTCTTGTGCACCAATACTACTGGAGCAGAGAAGGAACTTTGACTAGGTTGAATTATACCATCCTCTAACATTTCTGCAATCATACGTTCAATTTCGCTCTTTTGGACATAAGGATATCTATAAGGCCTGATGTTTGGAGGAACACTTCTTGGAATCAAATGAATAGCATGATCATGATCACGAATAGGTGGGAGTCCTTTTGGAGTTTTAAAAACCTTGGAATGATTGTCCAAGACTTTTTGGAGATCTGCAGAAATAGATGATTTTGATGTTGGAACTTCTAGTGAGCATAATTGTGCAATTATGCCTCGTTGTTATTTCTTTAGAAGCTTTGTCATGACATTAGAGCTTATTATCTTTCCCGGATTCCCTGCAATACCCCGTAATTCGACTTCCTTTCCTTCTGAAAAAAAAATTCAAGAAAATTTCTTGAAAATTAAAAGCTGACGTCCCCAAAGATTGTAACCATTGTACTCCTAGTACAACATCAGCACCTCCCATAGGAATGGAAAGCATTGGACTATTAAATACATATTCCCCCATGGTTATCTTGATATTATGGCATTTTCCAGAGAAATTTATAGTTCCTCCAATTTCAACCATCACTTGACATTCTGGTGCTGGGTATAGGAAACAATTCAATTCCTTGGCTACCTTACAATGAATAAAATTATGGGTACTACCTAAAGCAATCAACACTATTAACATTTTCTTCTTGATATGTCCTTCTATCTTGAGAGTTTGAGGAGTGGTAATTCCTGCCAATGCATTACACGATATGGTCGGACTCATTTCTTCCTCTTCTTGGGTTGGGTCCTGGTGTATATCCTCTTCTTGTTCATTTTCTTCTTCCTATTCACAATCTATGTAAAATAATTTCTTCTCAGCACACTTATGACCTTTAGTGTATTTGCTATCACAACTGTAGCAAATCCCTTTTGCTCTTTTTTCTTCCAATTGTTGTGGTGTCAACCTTGTAGGTTGTGGAAATCTAGGAGTATCAACACTTTCCTCTTTATAGAAGTAAGTGGTAGGCTTCCTTGTCGCCATAATTTTACATTTAATTTTTCTTGCCAACCTGAATGCCTTCTCCAATGAATCAGGTTCCAAAATGTGAACTTCATGTTGGATGTTATCCTTTAAAGTACCTATGAAGAGATCAATCATGTGTTCCTCTGGAATATCAATTACCCTTATATTCAACTTTTGGAAGTCCTCAATGTGCTCGCCCATTAAACCCTTTTTTTTTAGATTTATCAATTGGCTAAAGAAGGTGTTTCTCTTTGTATCCTCATAATGTGCTATCATTTCCTCCATAAAATTTGACCAAGTGACAATTTTTTTACGGGAGCAAAGCCATCGATACCATACAAATGTAATTTTCTCTAAATGTAAAGTTGCAATGCCTACCTTTTGTGTGTTTTTCACATTATGGAGATCAAAATATTGCTCCATTTGTAGTATCCATGTTACAGGATCCTTTCCATCAAACTTCCTCATATCCATTTTTGGAATATGGTGGTTCTTCCCAACAACATTAGATTTTATGAAATCACGATTATCATTTATTTTGTTCTCATCATGAGTTTCCTCTACTATATTTTCACCATTAGGAAACATTTCTTGTATCAACTTTGTCAAACCTTCCATGTCTGCTTTTAGATCATTCTTCATGTTTTCCATTTTCTCATCGATCTTAGCTTCCATGTCATCCATCTTAGATTCCATGCCAGCTTCCATGCCATATATCTTATATTACATGCCATTCTTCAAACCATCCATGCCTTTCTTCAAATCATCCATCTTAGTTTCCACACCTTTATTCAAAACTTCCATGTCATTTTTTTGTTGCTCTTTGCGAGAGCGAAATTTGTTGCACTTGCTCTTGTAATTTTGATATGTCATGCTTCCATTCTTCGTCTTCATGAGTGATAGTAGAGCTTTATAAAGGCTTAATGGGTGTTGAATTCTTTTTAGGGGCCATTTTAGAATCCAATACTGATATCTATTCTATAATATGCCCTTGGAATCAATTCAACTTGATTCTTCAAACAAGACTTATGCAATTCGAAAAAGAAAAAAAAATACACACTTTTTACTTGCTTTTGAGGAGCTCGATATTGAAAATGAATTATCTCTATAATTGTGGATCCTCAATATCTAAAATTCAGCCCTATAGTAGCCCTTTGAAGCTTCTTTCAAATGCCATAGGTCTGATCTGATTTGGATTCTTCAAGGCAAATTTATGTCCAATCTCCCACAATGACCCAATTTTGGATTGGTTCAGTAGAGCGAACTTGTATGACTTTCCATGTGTCATTGTTTCCTCCTTTGGCTCTGAAATTGATATACAAAAAACTAAAATCCATTTACTTGCAGCCACTTTTTACATCATTCCAATCCGATGCTCAAAGAGAGAGCTATGAAGATTTTCCCACGATCACCTCTTTGAGATGAAATTCAGAAGCCTAAAAAATCCCTAACTTCCACAGATCATATCTCCAAAAATATTGCGAACCAATATCTTAAATTATGCGAAGATGTTCCTCAGGATTGCGGCTTCGCACTCTAAAAATTTCAGCTTCTGAACCTTCATAGAAAAAAAGTTATTATGAAAATACCACGATGACCTGTTTAGGTTAAATTCAGGAGCCCTCAAAATGATCTAACTTGCACAGATCATATCTCCGAACATATTGTGAACCAAGCTTTGAAATTCTGCAACGACGTTCCTTAGGATTTTGGCTTCGTACTCTAAAAATTTTAGATTCTGAACCTTCGTAGAAAAAAATTTATAGCAAAAATTCCACAATGACCTGTTTGGAGCAACGAAACCCTAGAATCTCAAAGTTCTAATACCAAATGTTGTGAAACCAGCTCCAAAAATAGAAGAAAAGAGATATCAACGCCTTATAAATAAGCCACTTCGAGAGGGAAACCTCCAATACATTACATGAATGAACAATTCTTGGATGATTCAAATTACAAAACCTCCTTTCTATATATAGGAGTCCATGGGGCCACAATGTAATCCTAGTGGGGCCACAATGTAATCCTAGCCGACCTAACAATAATAATTTAAGGGCACAATAATAACAATATGGGGGTTACAAGAGTACAATAATAACAATAAGGGGGTTACACTAACAACAATAAGGGACTATACTATTAATATAGGGACCTAACATACCTTCTATTGAAGATTTCTTGCCAGAATTTCTAGATGAGCTCAAAGAGGATACCATTCTTGACAGGAGGACAAGAGCATCCAAGAGGGGAAGTGTTGACTACCTTCGAGTTGGGCTCAAAGGAAGTAAGCCAAACAAGGAAAAATGGATGGATGTTGGAAAGGTGAGACAGTTGTACCCTCATCTACTGAACAGGTAATCAAGTATTTTGGGGTCCAAAAGCTTCCCAATGGGGAGGTGTGATAAGGAGTTCATGAATTTTTCTCAAAATTTAAAGTGCTCGAAACTATACCAAACGCCAGCAGCCCCAATCAATGGTCACATGGTATATATTTCAAACATGACATAAAATTTTACATATAACAGTTAATCATTGTAACACTCGACGGTGTTCAAACCTGTCACATGTACATGTCACGACTTAAGCCGATAGTTCCATAGTTAGCATAACCGCGTGGATTGCGGGGGCTGGCATGTGGCCACCCCCCTCCCCTTAACCAAAAACTAAATGATAAAGTTAGTTTGGTTGGCAGGAGTTTAACGCTCCACTAAATTTCGGATATTTATGCTATTTTAACTGAAGTTAACTGTAATCCTCCAAATTTAGTGGAGGTTTTGTAGGGGACATTGAGAAAAAGCCTATCCAGGTCAATTTTCGACCAATTTGGGTGAAACAAGAGTCTACCTAGACTAATTTGAGCATTCTGGAGACATTGGTGTAGAGAAAATAGCCATTGGATGCTTGTAAACACATGTATTTTCAAAATTTTGAGCATAATGAAAGATGGACATGCCATTGGGAGCTGGACCAGCAGATGTAGCCCAAGAGGGGTGAATTGCTTCATCATGCCTATTCTGTAAACCTTATGTGTGGTTTTATTTCTTCGTTATACACTGATGTTCAATGTTATTTAGGCTTATTTTCATGCTTAAAATTCATAATTTCATCTATGTTTCATAATCCCAAAATTGCAGAGGAGAGAAACCCCTATTACATTTTGTAATCTGCTATTTATAATATTTACAAAAGAATTCTTCATAGGAAAGTTCGTTGAAGAGTATTTTTTCTCAATCACATTTCAGTGGTTCAAATCATATTATTCAATTGTTGGAGCCTTCTCATTGATTGAGATCTTCTTCTTTCCATCTTTTCAACTAATTTCCTGCATAAATAAATCAAAACTAAATTAAAATGTAAAAATAAAATCAAAATGCCAAATCTAGAAATTAAAATAAATCCAATCAAAATTTAATTAAATAAATAATTGAAAATGAAATATAAGATTTCTATTAATGTCTTTGCTTATCTAATTGGTCAAGGAGAACATAGAAGAATGGATCTGCACTCAGAAGAAGTTGTGGCAAATGAAAATGCAAAAAATAAAACTCAGAAAATTAGTTTTGTTTTAAAAATTCAAAGCTTGATTTTTTGCTGAATTTTAGATCCAATAAATGATCAAATCTGGAAATGAAACAACTTCAGAAATGTTCTCTATGGTTTTGTCTTTCTAATGAGTCGTCTTGGGTCTTATTTGGCCATGTAAAACTCCATTTATGAGCTTCTAAAGTTGGTATATTAAAATTGCCATAAATCTAGAATTTTTGTTGCTTGGGCTAAAAATCAGAATTTTTAAATTAAATTCTAACACAAAATTATCGTATAATATTTAATTAATTAATACTAATTAATTGAAATTAATCTAATTTAGTTACAATCTAACTCTAAATTAAGTTATAATTATCTATTAATTAATTATAATTACATTATTAATTTTAATTAATAAAAACTAATTCAAAATATAATTAAACTATTTTTAGAAAATGATTTGTTGATTAATTAAAATATTAAAATATTATATTAATATTATAATTTAAATTATATTAAAATTATAATTAAAATATAATATTAATTATAATAATATATAATATAATTTCTTTTAATTTATAATTCAAAAAATATATGGTAATTCAAACCACGTGAGAGAGGAGGAGTGAAGTGAGAGAGTATGAGTGATAAGGGAGGAGAGAGTTAGGTGGAGGAACGGGAGTCATAAGGAGAAATGAAACTGTATATTAAAACCATTTAACCCTCCACATGTTTTCCAATTCGCAATTCGCAATCGCAAGTTTTTTGAGATTGTTTTTTTGTTTGATTTAAAAACAATGCGATATGCGATGTGCAATGTATCACATCACATCTTGGCATTAAAAATTATTGAAAATTTTTTAAATATGCACGGTTATAATTTTTGGCGATGAGACATTTTACAATGCGAAAATGTGAGGGTGCGGCAAGGAAAATGAGACGGGAGGTGAAGTGGGGCCCATGTAGATTAACCATCCTATAATTTAGACTATGGCCACTTTGCAATTTTGGAGTTTTGGGTTGGCAATTTGTTTTAAAATTACAAATTGAAGTAAATTTCCAATATCCTGAAATGCATTTTAGCCCATTATACAATTTGGTCAGGTCATTTTGTAGGACCATTATTGAAAAATGAACAATTAGTAAAAATTAACTAAAAATCAATATTTACAATGAAGGCTATTTTAATTGCAAAAATTGAAATATCATACACTTTATACATTTTTTTAATGCAAGCGAGGAAATGGTCAAACTTCAAAGGAGTTTCATTTACAAACCGGTTGACCAAACGGAGCGAAACAAGTATTGTTGGAAAGCTTATGAGAAACCAGATTCAATGAAACAATCAAAATAGAAATCTGATAAAAATCAAAAAATGACAAAATTGCAAAATAATTAACTTAATCAAAAACCTAAAAGGTGTTTAGTCAAAAATTTTGTAGAAATGGTCTCCATTATTTGAAGTACATAAGTAAAAAATGGGGGGGGGTTTTGATTTACCACAACAATGGAGACATGCAGGAGAAGAACCAGTTATCTATGATTAAAAATAATGAACTTAAATTTACCCAAAGATTAAAAATAATGGAAATCACGAAATTTTCTAACTTTTAAACATTTCCATAGTTCCCACATAAATAGATTAAGAAAATACAGTTTGTAAAGATAAGTACTTAAAATATACTCGAGTAAAAGTGATGAATCCAAACATGGGAAAATTTTGTTTTTTTTTAACTTCTTCATACGAAAAGTAGAAGAAGGTAGAGATAGGAGCTTTTGATAAAGAATATATCCATTTTTTTATTGTCTCTGACATCGCTTCACTGCCAACGAGCCTGAACAGTACCCCGATGAAGTTGTCTGTTATGCCATACAAGCCTAGTCTCGCTGCCAGCGAGTGTCCATAGCCCCAACAGGTTTATTTGTATTTCTCATGCTTCCTCTTTTAATCACTCTTTTGATAAGAGTATTTGCAAGCTTTTTATTTATGATTTATTTGAGTGAAAGAGGTGAGATGGAAAATAGATATATATGTTTAATGGACATAATATTTTCATACTGTTTACTCCAAATTCTTTCCCTAGAACTATTGACCAAAGGATTTTATGTGGAGGGGTGGAAGGATTCATTGTGTTAAACTCAAATCAGTTCTTTCCTTGAAAAAGTAAACTCAATCACTTAGAAAGGATGTGTGTTCCTCCATGAAAAATATTTAAAGCAAGATGACTTTATGGTTCCATAAAGATTTGCCTTTAATGATAAATTAAATTCACTTAAATGGATAGAGTAAAATATTTCTCATGTATGTCAACAACTGTAAGGTAAGAAAAAAAAATTCACATAAGTCATGACAAAGTCACCAAAATCAAATCAAAACTGAAAGCAAAGGAAAATCATTCTTAAACTAAAGTAAGAAAAGAAAAATGAAGAAAGAAAAAACTAAGATTTTAAAAATAAACTCCAGAAACACCATTTATATAAATTTCTCAAAAAATGATTATAAAAGAAAATAAACACATGTACGTTCATTCCTATGTTGAGGAAATTTTTTTATCTTGCAGATTTTTAAGAAATGAGGCTCTCAAAATATAGAGGGTGAATAGCAGTAACGAAAGATAATACGTTTAATGACAAGTTTATGTCTGTTTGGAAAATTTTCCTTCTTCTAAAGAAAAACCTGCATAATAGCATCTTAACTATTTTCTAATAAAAGCAATTCTTAAATAAACAGACTAGAGGTTCAAAAACTCCCCAGTCTAGCTGATTTGATAAGGATCAGTACTGCTTCTCTCAAGAATCTCAAAGGGAAAAAAGAAATTTTGAAAACTGATATGATAGAGACGCGAAAGGTTCATGAAGACCTGTAGAAACAGAGTTCAAAATCAGCAAAAACTAAAACAAAAATGAAGAAATGGGAATAAATGAAAGAGGGCACATGAAACTTACCATTGGAGAAATGTATTTAATCTTTCCTAAGAAAGATGATTTTCTCCAAAGCAAGTTAACTTATTTATTTAATTAGAATTAAAAGCATGAAGAATTTTTATTAACCCAAAACCATTATTTATTAAATCTAAAGTAAAACAAGCAGTTAACTAAAAGAAAGCATGGTTTCATGCTCAAGGAATCAAGAATAAATAGAATCCATCAAAAATGAGGATGAATATATGCTTCTTTATGAATTGTAGCGATGAATGTTCTTTTTGTTTCTTCCATTCATGAATTTATATCAGCCCCAAAATATTAAAGTTGATTCAAAATCCCGAATAATGTAACAGTATATAAAGAGGATTTGAATCTCTATATGATAAGTATGGAGAGAAATTTAGAATAAAATTAAATTAAAAATATGAATTAATCATTGGCACATTACCATGTCTAATTTTTCGCATCACGAGATTCTTTTACATACATAACTTAAAAGTTGTGACTTCCACCTTTGCCGATATGCGATTGAATTTTTTATAACAATTAAAAGGCAATGGTGGAGAAACATATATCATCGTCTATTGCATCGGAAGATCTTAGGAAAAACCTTTATTTGATTTTTTTACGATGCAATATAATAGTTTCGATGGAAAAGTCGCGACATGAGCATCTGCGATGGGAAACTACTATGGAGTGGATGCAATATCGGAGAATATTCTTATCGGAAGATTAAAGTTGTTCAATCAAAAGGAAATACCAATATTATTCTTACAATAATGAAAATGTGATAAATAACCGAAGCAGCGTGACTGCAAATATCAGAATATAAGCGCCGAACTTTGGTTTTACGGCCCACACAAACAGTGACCAATCACACATGGTTTCACTTCGCATATTTTATAACTTACCTTCCCGTGTATTTCACAACTTAACACTTTTGAAATTTTGCAATTTTACGATTTTGCGATTTTTCAATTCGCAACAAACTCCACACCGATCGTTGCAACTTTTAACGTTTAACAAATAATGCATTAATTATCTCGTGTGATATGTGATATGTGTAGCGTCGCATCGCAATCTCCTTACCTTATCGTTTATCGCATCGCAATCTCCTTACCTTATCTTTTATTGCATCGCAACAAATATAACTTACCGGGTGAGGTTTTAACAATCACCACTAAATTGTCGAAATGCGAAACCTTGTTGGGTACAATTTAAACTCCACCGTTGATCTCACCCAAATCTAACAGTCTTCATTTCTCCCTTACTCTTTTGCTTCACATCGTTGTTGATATTATGATTTAAGAATGGAACCAATATTTTTATTATATGGATTTAATCTCATATCGGATCCATGACATCGATACTTTTTAAACCTATGTCCCTACCATTATTGTGATTGAATGGATGCGATATTTTTATGAACTTGATTTAAATTTTATATCTGGTCCAGAATTGTGTGGTCGTCACAATATTTGGAGAAGTCAACTATCGAATATATGAAATGCGAAATGTGATATGTTACATATCATTTTGTGAGATAATGAGTGAAAAATAACATCAAAGGTATTGCATCAGCATTTTTTATCAATAAATGTTAAAATTCGTTTCTAATGGAATATTGTGATACAAATAGTTGTGATATGGATGATGCAATATCAGACAGAAATATCATCGGAGATCGAAGAGAATGAGAATATTAAGAGATCAGAGATATTTGATGTATGTTCATTTCAGAGCCTCTGATATGTGAATTGCTATATATATGTGAGGCCGACAACTTCTTTAAAGTATTAAATTCAAAAAAGAGAGTGAATGATTTAACTTTTCTTTAAAATAAATAATACTTTAATATTTAATTAAATGTCGAGATATTTGATCGAGAAATTATTTTATCAAAACTTTCTTATGAAGAGAGTTGTGAAATATAATAATCTGATATGACTCTTCCGAGAATTTATTAAAATTTTACCGGGATTTTAATGAATAGAAGCAAAATTAGACAATCCTCAAATTTAGTTGAAATCATATATACTTCCCTGAACATGTTGCAAATTTGAAAAGATATGGTTGCTTACTTATCTTGAGTCTTCATAATCAATTCAATGAAGACCTACAAACAAAACAAAATAGAAATAAGAAACAGCCTTTGAAAGTAAAATAAACAATAGATGACGATGAACCTGTAAACACATACCTGGAAGTATTTTTATTGTAATTTTACCTCATGAATCTTCAAGTTTTCCCAAATTTTCTCAAAACTTTCATAAGTTCAAAATCACCTTCTTATTTTAATATAAAATTCTAAGTAATGAATTTTTTGAAATTGTATCATTTCCAAAACTACATCAGAAGACAAGAGTGGTAAAATTGATTTCTTAGAATTACTTGTGAATCAAAAATTGTCAAGTGGTAACAATGCTTGGAATTTCTTCATGTGTGATCAATATTATGGATTTTGAAAAACAAGAAAATTGAAGGCCTGACAAATAAGTATGATATGATAATTCAAGAGCTTCTAAAATACTTTAGGTTGATTTTCTACAATTGAATTGGGATTCCCAAAAGAAATTGGATTCATTATTTGTTTTATTGAAAATCTCAAATAATGAAATAAGTGCAAACAGAAAAGAAAATTAATCTATTCCTATATCTAATTCAATGAAGGAAACATGACTAGGTATAGTCATACTTCCAATGAAACCATGTAAGCAATTTAATTCTTGCATGTATGTACATGTCAAACATTAGTAACAAAAATGCAAATATAATTAAACTAACAAAACTAAATTTGAAAGCAGAATGTATCTTTATTTTCAGTAGCCTATTCACCATTACCTTGTCTTGAAATGTCCTTTCCAACTGAATTTCAATTGGATCATAGAAATCTGGATGGGTTTCCATTATTGAGTTGGAGAGGTTTAAAAGAGAAGATGACAAGCCAGGTTGTAGAAATGATCTTTCAGAAACAATGGCATGTGTGATTTTGTTAGTGTTATGTTTAAGTGCTAAATTATTAAAGATCTTCCGTAAAGGAAAACTTTCCAAATATCTTTCTAATGGATCAATAAAAAATATATGGAAGTATGATAGATCCAATAGAAGATTATTAATTGAATTATATTGTTGGACATAAAGTGAAAATATACTATCTTGTTGGCACTTCTCTTTAGAAGTAAGAAGTAATTGATAAGGAATAAACATCTCTGGGAATATCTCCTGTTATTTATGATTATGATGTTAAACTTCAATTTCTCATTGAGACAATACATCAATTGAGTGTTTAATATTGAGTTGTTCAATATGCCAGCACAAATATCTAAAAATCTAAGACTAAAGACAAAAAATAAATATGAAGTTAAGAATAAATGATGAAATAATAAAAAAATTAAATCATAGTTTACACTAGTGTTACAATTATTGTTACAGCACAATTAGGACTGACTTAAAGCAATTTCCTCTTCACAAGAATTGGGTATAATAATGCAATTAGAATGATTGTTGATACCCACTTGTGAATTAGAGAGAAGGCTATGACTCTGAATGGGAATGAAAGCTTGAACATCATATAAATCATAGATTGGAATGGTTTCTTGAATGTTGAAATCATGAATGTGATTAATTATTTGAAAATGAGAATTATTTGAAATAATTTCTGAATTAAATTGTTCTTCATTTTCACTTGTGATTAGACTTTGATTATGAGGATTCAATTGTAAAGAAGAAAAATTAGTATCCTTAATGTCAAAGTAGCTATCATAAATTACCTCATGACATTCATTAAAATTCCCTTTGATCTTACCTAATGTATCAAAACAAGAAAGAATAATGAGCTCATGTTCATTAATTTCATAAGAATGATCATTAATTAATTCTCTGTCCTGATAAAAACTAATCGGAAATTCATTTAGATCGGCCTCTTTGTTTTCCGAAATATTGTTAACGTTAAAAGAGGATAAATTGTTATTAGAAAAATTATCAAGATAAAGGGAAAAATATGAATATGAAACAATGTATTTGAAAATGTCTCTATTTGAAAACTCTTGTGCATTTTCTTCATTGCAAATTTCAAGTTTAAGATCATTTACTTGGCTACTTATGCTTTCTTGAAGAATGTTGCTTATATCTCCTTGTGATTGATTAGTGAAATTTTCAAAGTTTTGTAATTTAGATTCATTGACATGCGAAGGTGCACCTTGATCTTTATCAATACTTTAGGAAATGTGTACAAACTGAAGGAATTGATTATACAAAATACAGGCCACTTCATCATTATTTGTTTGTACCTCCATATTGGAATTCTCACTTATGTCAATGAAATTAGAAGGAGATCGATCAAAGCTTGAAATAATTTCACATGGATTATGAATGGAAGGAAGAGAGAAAATATTTTCAAAACAATCTAATAGTTCATCTTTTGAAGGTTTATCTTTAATTTTAAATTTTAAACAATTTAAACGAAACCTGATGGTAAAATCAATTAAATACTCGCCTTCAAACCTTCGTAGATCTTCAAAATTGTCACATACATGTTTGTAGATATATCCATCAAATTTACAAAGGAAGATTGTAATAAATTGTTCCAAAGTGTGGATTGAGGTGACTAGAAGTAATTGACACTAGCTTCTGGCTTTTGCGAAGAATGTATGAGTAAAAATCCTGCATAAAATATCTTCATCAATTTCTTGATAATCATAATTTGAAATTTTTTGAATTAATTGTAAAGTATGATTAAATGCAAAAGTATTCCTCTTACCATTAAATTTTACCTGAGACAAAAGTCTTACTATTTCTAGTGGAGTATTGGAAGATGCAAGTCCAGGAATAGAACTCCAAATCGAAATTTTTAGAGGAGCCATTGTAATAAAAATAAAATGTTAGATTACAAAGACTCCAAAGAAAAACAAGTCTCGGGCCCTTTTTCTAGCGTCAAAATGTTGAGGCCTTGAAATTCATTGCAACAACATGGGGAATAACCACGGAATAACCACCCGGTCCGAACCTTAAAGCAGTTCGTTTTCCGTTTGGAATGGTGACTCTGACTGGTTTAACTAGGTCAAGTTACCTTCTCTCAATCTCCATTGGCTTAAAATATGACTTTTTTCTACCAATGGGAAAGAGACATCAGATCATTTATGTTGTTGATCGAGCAAGAAAGTGATCCTTAAGCTAATTTGGGCTTAGCCAAGCCACAATTTAAAGTTTTTCCTCTTTGGGAAAAGGACTTTTTAGGGATGTATAATTTAATCTATATGAAAAAATATTCTAAGATGCAAGCAAAAGAAACTATTTTAATTCAATCTCAATTAGGCAAATATAGATCTATCCCAATTGAGAGCAATATATTTTAAATAATTGGGATTTAAATATGTATGGCTTATAATGAATATCAAGTTAACGAAGTATTTCAATTAACTGACATTAGGAATACCAAACACATCATATATAAAGATGTCTTAACTGAAATAATCAATCAACAACACTCAGGAAGAAGTTCTTAAAATGATATTGATCATTTAATCAGTAACATGAATAATTAAACAATAATATGAGTGAAAAGTTCACAACATATCACAATTCAATAAAGCAGTTTTATAAGACATATTTCTGAGTAAATAATTACTCGGAAATCAAAATTCAACCCATAAGAGTAGAGATAAATAATAACATAAAATTTAGGCAAATTACTGATACCGACAAAAGTGCACAAATATGGAAGTAAATTGACACATTATTGTTATCAGAAAATGAAACCAGCATTTAAAATAATAGTATTATAAATACCAATTTATTAAGTCCATTTATCCATCTCCGGTCTCTAACAGACTTTTAAAATGCCTGAACTTCTTCTTTCAAAACCAGAGCTACAACAGTGCAAACTCTGTTCATTACACATAACTTAGAATGTAAAAGAAAACCTCAATAATCTCCAAACCTGAGATTCCTCTCCTCCCACCTACAACTCTAAATTCCTATTACAAAAGTGCTTTTAGAATTCTAGAATTGTAGAAGAGAGAAGCCCCTCTCACATTTTGCAATCTGCTATTTATAATATTTAGAAAATAATTCTTCATAAGAAAGTTTGTTGAAGAGTAGTTTTGCTCAATCAATTTTCATTGGTTCAAATCATATTATTAAATTTTTTGAACCTTCTCATTGATTGAAATCTTCTTCTTCCCATCTCTTCAACTGATTTCCTGCAAAAATAAATCAAAACAAAATTAAAATGTAAAAATAAAATCAAAATGTCAAATTTAGAAATTAAAATAAATCCAATTAAAACTTAATTAAATAAATAATTGAAAAGGAAATCTAAGCTTTCTATTGATGTCTGTGTTGATCTAATTGGTCAAGGAGAACATAGAATAATGGATCTTCACTCAGAAGAAGTTGTGGCAAATGAAAATGCAAAAAATAAAACTCAGAAAATTAGTTTTGTTTTAAAAAATCGGAGCTTGATCTTTTGTTGAATTTTAGACCCAATAAATGATCAAATATAGAAGTTAAACAACTTCAGAAATTTTCTCTATAGTTTTATCTTTCTAATGAGTCATCCTAGGCCTTATTTGGCCAAGTAAAATTCCATTTATGAGCTTCTAAAGTTGGTATATTAAAATTGCCAGAAATCTGGAATTTCTATTGCTTGGGCTAAAAATCAGAATTTTTAAATTAAATTCTAACCCTAAATTATATTATAATATTTAATTAATTAATACTAATTAATTGCAATTAATCTAATTCAGTTACAATCTAATTCTAAATTAAGTTATAATTATCTATTAATTCATTATAAGTACATTATTAATTTTAATTAATAAAAACTAATTGAAAATAAAATTAAACTACTTAAAAAAAATGATTTATTGATTAATTAAAATATTAAAATATTATAATTTAAATTATATTGAAATTATAATTAAAATATAATAGTATATAATATAATTTATTTTAATTAATAATTCAAAAAATATATGATAATTCAAACCACGTGAGAGAGGAGGAGTGAAGTGAGAGAGTATGGGTGATAAGAGAGGAGAGAGTTAGGTGGAGGAACGAGAGTCATAAGGAGAAATGAAACTTTATATTGAAATTCTTTGACCCTCCGCATGTTTTCTAAATCACAATTTGCAATCGCGATTTTTTGAGATTGTTTTTTTGTTTGATTTAAAAACATTGCGATATGCGATGTGCGATGTAGCACGTCTCATTTCAGCATTAAAACTTATCGCAATTTTTTTAAATATGCATGGTTATAATTTTTTGCGATGAGACATTTTTCGATGCGAAAATGTGAAGGTGCGGCAAGGAAAATGAGTCAGGAGGTGAAGTGGGGCCCACGTGGATTAACCATCCTATAATTAAACTACATCCACTTTGCAATTTTGGAGTTTTGGGTTGGCAATTTATTTTAAAATTACAAATTGAATTAAATTGCCAATATCCCGAAACGCGTTTTAGCCCATTGTACAATTTGATCGAATCATTTTGTAGGACCATTATTGAAAAATGAACAATTAGTAAAAATTAACTAAAAATTAATATTTACAATGAAGACTATTTTAATTGCAAAAATTGAAATATCATACACTTTATACATTTTTTTAACCCCAGCGAGGAAATGATCAAACTTCAAAGGAGTGTCATTTACAAAGTGGTTGACCAAACAGGGCGAAACAAGTATCATTGGAAAGCTTATGAAAAACCAGATTCAATGAAACAATCAAAATAGAAATCTGATAAAAATGAAAAATGACAAAATTGCAAAATAATTAACTTAATAAAAATCCTAAAATGTGTTTGGTCAAAAATTTTGTAGAAAGGGTCCCCATTATTTGAAGTACATAAGTCAAAAATGGGGGGGGGTTGTGATTTACCACAACAGGATCCTGATAAACTATGTTCTTTTTCATAGCAAGTCATTTAGGTGGACAATTTCCTTATGAACTGTTACCATCTCCTCATATAAATCATGTATAGTGTCTCCAAGTGTGGCTACTTCAGCAAGTATATCTACTTTTATCTCTTCACGATAGAATTGTGTGGATGGTGCATTCTGCGCTACTGCATGATTTGTTCATTATCTTGTTGAAGTAATGGTATGTTCTACGCTAATTTCTTTCTCTTGGAAACCAAGCATTGGGTGTTGGATATGGTTGCTCCTGTAAAGGCCCAGCTAGCATCGGTAATGGAATTAGGATTCCTGCTCGTGTCTGCCATGATCACCCTTTATCTCATTAACGCGAGTGATGCATGATCATCCAAGAAATGCTTTCTTCTCATTTTTACAATATTCTTTTGCAAATCTTAAAATTATAGATTGTACATGTCCATAACTGGATCATCATCAAGGGGAATCACCTCCCCTTCCTCATTCGGTACTTGCTCTATGGTTGGAGGTAGTGGAATCGAAACAGTGGCCTGAGGTGTGTTGGGATTTAGGTCCACATCTTCATTTAGTGTCTACATTCACACTTCCACAACTTTGAGTTCAGTCATCTGTTCAAGCTCATGAGAAAAAATCTATTCCTGCATCTATTCGCTCACTCCTTGTGTTGTCAATTTATCATGTACCTATTCTTCAACCTGTATAGGTATCGTCTCTGCTACTATGGCACCTTACCTTTCTTCCTCTTCTTTCCTTCGTCTCTCCTCTTGTTCTCTTCTCCTTAACCCATGTTCTTCCTTCCAATCTTTTTCTACTCTCTATGCTCTCTGCACTGCTTCCTCTAAGCATTACTTCTCTCTCTTTCTCCGCTCTTCTCTCTACTTCCTTTGTTCCCTCTTTGCTTCGATTTCCAAAGCTACCCTTTTAGTAAGAGGGTATTCTTTCATTTTCCATATTTTTTCCTCTTCCATATGGTCTACTACCTTCATCTTTCCTTTTTCACGTGTCAGACTGCTGCCTGTTCTTGGTGCTTCTTCTAGAAGTATCGCCACCTACAATACAACTTGATAAGTCCCACCTGTACTAATCATCTCACGAGGTCTGGAGGATTTATAACGATTCCTCCATGGTTCCTCCTCTGGCCACTGATATATCCCATTGGCCCAGTTGAAGTAAACTCTCTCATAGTGCTCTTTGAAAATTCCCCTCGGATCATACGGATTGTAATTCTTCGTGCCAAACTCAAATTTTACCATGTATTTGGCTTCAACATTTGCGATATTGATATTATTAATCTCGTATAATCCAACCTACAAAGGAAGAGATGACCATGGGGCCTTCTTTGTCCTATTAAACGCTGCTAACAATCTTATAGAGAGGTGATAAGTTATATCTTGCATGAAAATTTTGCCGATGGCATGTCTCAGTAAAATATGTGGAAGCTTCTTCCTACCAAATACTCTAATCAATGTGCCATACGGTAAGGCGAACCAATCAGCGATCTCTGATATTGCCTCCATAATTGCTCGGGACATGCAAGGTGGGTCCTCCTGAAAGATGAGCCTGTAGAGCGAGATAATGAAATGATCAATAATTTTATCCATGATTGCATGATTAATGCAATACGAGAGTAGCTTGCAATAGATATGTATGGTATTTTTTCACAGTGTCCATGTACAATTCATGCAAACTAACTAGTTATGAGCACAGATTGCATCCAGTAAATATGAGAACATGTATAAGTGTGCTTGCTCGCCCTTAGGTGGGTTTCGAGATTTTGTCACATGGACTCTCAACTAATGAGCCAATAGGTCTAACCAGTTGAACGACTTCCCCTCATGCACTACCAGGTTTAGCAAGCTAACCCACCCCTCAAGAAAGGTCTCATCATCTGACTAGCCATAGATTCTATAAGCTAGTATGACTAAAAGATGATAGTTTTTTTTTAGTGCTCTTGTCTTGTACATATGGGTGGTTCTATGTCTAAACTTGGTTGGATCCTTCACCTAACCCTTGATGATATCTATTGTGTTCTTATATCTATGAGCAACATTGAACAATGAGTCCATATTCTTCTTTGGCTCAAGAAGATGATACATTTGTTTGAAGTCTGCTACCAGGAATGTAGCAAGCTTCTTCCCACTGGTTTTTTTAGTGTCATGGTTGTCACATCAATGTCCAAAACAACCCAATTGATTATATCCACACATGGGAAGGCTAGATATCTGGATGCAACCTTGTAAAGTCATGACTGCATAATACTAAGATACACCTGTTGGTCCTCTAATTTTTCCTTAAATTCCTTTTTAAACTCATCCTCGATATGTTTCCATGCCATTTTATATCCTTTCTGTATGAAGAGTTGAGTGTTTGCGTAAACTGACACGTTAACCAGGACTTTCTCAACTGCTTCCCCTGTACTACTTTCAATAGTCTCCTTTGAGGTAGCTCTCTTTGATGCCATTGTGATAGTGACTGCTACGGATATGCTCAACAACTATTGTACCTATGGGACAGAAAAGAAATTGATGGCAAGAAAATTTCAGTTACAAGAAAAACAAATTTCAGGACATGTTCATGCATCACACCGGGAAAATAAATGGAAGGATTACGCGATTTTAGGTGAGAAGAGGATCTGACTGGCTGGGGAGACTACACACTATGCAGTCCTAGTAGTCAATGTCGAAGCCTATGGCTTGAGACTACGCAGTTCCTTTCATGACTGCACATTTCTTGAGATCAAGGCTAGGCTTTCAGTCATGATTGTGCAATTATGATCGACAAGGAGAAGACTGGCTTCAAGAATTGTGCATTTTCTGGAGGCAAGCCGAAAACTGTTGTGAAAGACTTAGGAAATATGTCATCTTGTGAAATAGACAAATTTTCTAAGTTGAAAAGAAAGTGTACACAAGAAAAAAGGAAAGATAAAAATCAATCAAAGAACACATATCTGATATTAGTTCAAGGTATGCTCCTATGAAGGAAAGTGGGGCTCCAAAATATAAGCAATGGAAAAATTTTGGAGGGTGGTTGTAGTTGCTACATCACAACCTTTGCACTATCTCTATCTGTCTCACTGCTTCCTAGACAAGCCTTGGCCAATAATTAACCAATTTTATTCTTTCCCGGGTCCCTATTTCCTTGTATTATTCAATTATTAATTGGCCCCTATTAATTAGGGAAATGCCTCATCCATAATGCATAATCCATCATAGGCCTTCCTCTAACTGCATGCACCACCTGTACAATTTGGAAGATTATACAATTGATAGTACACTACCCTTGAACTCCAATATCAACTATGTAACTCATACATCACACATGCATGAGTTATTTATGGTTGATTTATCAGTTAACTGGTTGATCACCGCCTACACACCCCACTACTTGACCTCCTACTAGTTCCTCCAATGATTTGAACTATTTTAACTAAATTTAACTTAGATTTACCAAAATAAATCTAATCCACGTGGGGGTCGAACCCAGTAACCAGTAACCAAGTGCCACTTGGAACCAAACCATTCGTTGGATATAACCCTCGACCAATTCAAACTTGTACAGTCACCCTACCACGTAGGCATGCCCAGTCAGTTGTATGGACTGTTGACTAGGCTCTTGCATTTTTTTATTTTTTTTCTTATTTGACAAAGTGGAAAAAAGGTGTTTCTGGGAGCATATGGTGTGGCAAAACGAGTTGCATCGGATTCAGAACGATGAGATCTACGGGGTCGTTCGGGTTCCACACTGATCTGACAACTTTTATTTTTGAGCATATTTTTAGCATCTAATCATTCCTCCCCACTGGAATCTTTTGGACCCCAAAATATCACTTTCATTTGTTCAGCAGATGAGGGTACATTTCCCTCACCTTTCCAATCTCGATCCATTTGGCCTTTGATAAATTTGCTTCGTTGAGCTTCACTTGAAGGTAACCAACATTCCCTCGTCTTGAAGACTTTATTCTTTTGTCACGAATGATGTCTTGCTAAATCTCATTAAGGAATTCTGAAGTGAAATCTTCAAAAGATGGAATTTGAACCTTCTCTCCTTTTTCTTCACTTTGAAGCCTCTCCTTACAAAATTAATGCCAAGCACCACCATCAACTTGGTGTTTGTGATCGATACAATACTTGTACTTTCCTTTTCTTTTTTCAAGCTAATCTTGAATTGTTTGATGTACTAGTTGGATTTATTCAATGAAATTATTGGTTTTTTCCATGTCGCCATCAAAATAAATATCCTTCTTACCAATATGACACAACAAACTATGATTCAAATGGTAAACAAATTTCACTACTTGGTTTACTTGACTTAAGCTTGAATGTACATCTTGAAACTATGCATATTGTTAAACATAACTTTTTTGTAAAACAAAATGATGCTTGAGTACAATAGTTACACAAATAGCAGTCCTAGAAGGCATATCAGCAAACTTGTCACTTATACCTCTCTTATACCCTTTGACCAAGTGGAATTTTTGACGAACACCCATCAAATGAAAGTGCCTTAATCGTTTTAACTTAATCATTGCAACATTAAAATTTTCTGAATGAAATGAAATGGCAAAGTCACTTGCATCAACCTGAAACTCAAATGACCTTTTCAAGTTTAAAAGATCAAATAAAAGAGTTGAAATGATCTTTTGCTTCGAATCATCACATGGCTCTTGTTTTTTTCCTCCCCTTTGGAAGACCTTTTGCACACATGTCAATGCATGTCAAGGAGCTACAATAGAATAAATATTAACAAAAAATTTCCTCCAACAATGGGTTTCTCCCAAAAAACCTCTTATCAAGATGACCATCTTGGGCATTGACCAATCCACAATGGTGTCAAACTTGGATAGTTCTACCTTCAACTTACCTCCTCCAACATTATAGCCTAAGTACATCAAAGAAATTTTCACCAACTCATAATTTTACATCTTCAAAAACAAATGTTCATGCCTTACGACATCAAGTACTTTTCTCTCATACATGACATGTTCAGAATGAAATTTTCTGAAAATGACAATGTCATACAAGTGGAATATCTCATATAGAAACGGCTCCAATTCATCATTCTTCATATGCATGAAAGTGGTAGGAGTATGGAAAATAACAAAAAACATAATAACTCATTCAAACAAACCTTTTTTGATGTTAAATGTTGTCTTCCACATACCTCCGTCAACAACTCTTCTTTGATGAAAACCACTCCTTTTGTCCCTCACAATAAAATGCTTTCCATTCTTTTGGGCACCAAAACCATAGGTGCACTACATGGCAGAAGAGATGGTCGAGTGATTCCATTGTTCAACTTTTGGCTTTGCTTTGGTATTTCTGCACTTTGAATTTTTGACATCCCATGCATGCTAATGTCCCAAAGAAGACATTCCTTCTACAAAGGTTTTTCATGTGGGATTCCATTCTTCTTGAGAGGCAATCCTTTTACATCCTGAAACACCTTATCATCATAGTTAATTACATCAAATAAATCAAAATTGAAACTTGAATTACAACCATCGAACGCTTCATAATCTTCATCAACATTGGGTTTGATCATAAGAAGCACTAAATTTTTTCTTGAATTAACTAGCCTTTTCATTTTCTCTGCATTAACTAATTACAGATTTAGTTTCTTACGATGGGATCTCACTATGTACTCCACACCATCTTTGAAAAAGTGGTACTTGTTTTCATGGAGATAGAATATTGTCTTTCTATCATAGAGATAAGGATTTCCCAAAAAAATCCTTGAAATGTCAAGTGATACAACATCTACTTACACTTCTTCAATGAAAGTTGTGGTGATTGCAAACTCGAAAATACACTTTCTTGTAACCTTTAAATTGGTGTCCTTTCATATCCAACCCAATGGATATGGCTTGGGATGAGGTATGGTTTCAAGATTAAGTTTCTTGACTAATTCTTCAGATATCAAGTTTGCTTGAGATTCACTATTGAATATCGTTTCAATTTTTGTATGTTTTGAGACAACCCTCACATGAAACATTTCAATTCTAGTTTCTTCATTTGAGGTACCAGTGTAAAAAATTGAAGTGCTAGTGCTAGCAATGGAGTTATTACCTTTTATCCCCATGGTTGTGATTTTAGTTTCATCACCCAAGTCGGACCCCAAATCCTCTTGAGTGATTGCAGTTGTCTTTTCCTTCCCTTTTTTATTGAATTTTTTTGGCTTCATATCCAGATGAAGCTTCCAAAAATGGTCGTCATCGTGACCCTCCTTCGAAAAATGCTTACATATCAGTTTCTCTCCTTCCTTTTTAACTGATGCATTTTTTTTTCCCTATCCTTTCTCTCCACCATTAAATGACTTATTTTTACCCTCTTCTGGAATATTTTTCCCTCTTGCCTCAAGGTGAGTGGCTTTCACACATACCTCATCTAGACTAGTGGGATTGAATATAAGGATAGTGTGCCTTAGGTAGCTATGTAAACCCCATAAGAGATATTTTTCTAAATTCTTGGGTGTAATCTTGCACACTTTGACCTTTAAGTTGTCTAAATTTCTACCAATTCATGATGCCTTTTTGCATATATGCTAGAGCATAAAATTTTCTTTTAATTGCACCAATGAAATTAGACCAAGAGAGTGAGATATTACCATGTTTTTTAATCTCATATTGTGTCTTGGCTTCCCACCATACTAGTGTTGAACCCTCCATTCTCAAGGAATCTAGTTGTATCTTTGTATCATCATCTTGAAGGTTTTGAATTTTGAAATATACCTCCAAATGATGAACCCAATTGTCAAGCTTCTATGCGTTCACTTCACCATTATACATAGGTATCTCAAATTTAATACTAATTTTTAACAAGGCTTGTTTACCAATTCCTTTTGAGGTAGGTTGATGAGTATGTGTAAGGGTTGTTGTAGTGGAAGAGGATGAATATGAAGGTGAAGATGGCAGTGAGGATGATGGTGGAGTAGATGGTGGCTTATCACCATTTCCATTACCTCCTCCTCTTGGAGAACCCTCTCCTCTTGGAGGCCTGGAGCTTTCAACCTGAAACCTTGTGTTCATCTCTTCATAGAGGACCTTCACCATCTATGTCATGTCAAAGAAATCCTTCCTAAAAGCATTATCGTCCTCTTAAATTTTTTTAATTCCTCCTTCATGAGGCATTCTTACTGAAGCTTCTACTGCAACTGGAGGTGAATCTTGTGGTGGACATTTTGGCAATTGTGCCCTCCTTCTCCTTGCTCCAACTAGAGAACCTGCACCCACAAGCTTGCGTTCTCCTCTCTTGAGCTTCAACATTGTAAGAATTTAAACACTTGGAAAAAAAATTAATCATCCTTGCACAAGTAAACCTAGTGCTCTGATACCAAATTGATCTGAATGGGAATATTAGTTTTGTTGTGCTAAGATATAATTCAAAATGAAAACAAAGTGCTTGAGGATTGAGAGGTTAATTGCAATTTTAATATGAGTTTTTATGTGTTTTTGTGTGAATTTCATGAGAAAATTAACATATAAAAAAAATTGAACAACAGCATCTAACAGACATGACCATCACCATAAACAATAACACAATAGCACATGATGAAGGATTTCACCCCGCCTGGGCTACTTCTTCTTGGTCCAACTTCCAATGGCTTGGCCCTCTTTTGTTATTTTCAAAATTGTGATTACATGTGCTTACAATGCTCAAACATATATGAAACCTATTCCATCAACTCCAGAATTCCCAAAAATGCCTATGTAGCCTCTTTCTGCATCGAATTTGGCCAAAAACTCATCAAGTTATGACTTCCCCTAGTTTCTCTACTATTCATTCCACATTTTCCCCAAAATTCGGCACCGAACCCACAATTTCACCCCAAAAAGCACTATCAGAGTGCCAATTGCGTCAAAAACAGGGTGAAATTGTCGGGCCATTAATTTTCCCTCTAACACCTAAAACCTGGATTTAAAACCATATTGATTATGGTTAAATATATTTTTTTATATATAAAGCCTGGGCAGTTGGGCTAACCATCGGACTTAACATTGACGTGGGCACATGAGGTGATCTCTATTGGTGGTTGGTGCTGGTGGTTCCAGCTCCGACAGTTTGGATAACCGTAGTCTTAATTTTTCCCAGTCACATTACCCATTTTTATCGTGGTTAGATTAGTTGACCATTAGTCTGACAGTTACCGTGGCGGTCCTCCACAGCGTTCATAAGTAATCTCCACTACGGTTTAAATGTTATGGTTACGGTTAGAAACGGGGGTGTGGGGCTAGCCTCCCACCCGTGGTCATGCCTCTGGTTGTGATCAAGGCTGGGGCTACACCACAACCCCCTCCCCACAAAGCGCCAGATACATGAAATTAAAACCAAAATCAATACATAGGTTATTAAGGAACATATGAAATGGTGTGACAAGATGCCTTGGTGCTTGGTGCTCGGTGGTCGTGGGTTCCACCCCCAATGTTGTTACTTGGCATTGACCCAATATTTTGGTGGCCCTCGGGCTACCACGTGGCAATCCATGGTTGGGCCACGTGGTAGCCTATGGTTGGCTACAAAATCCACCAATAACATTGCGTTATTTTGAACCAGTAACCAAGTGCCACTTGGCACCAAACCATTTGCTGGAGATAAACTTTGACCAAGTCAAAATTGTACAGTCACCCTACCATGTAGGCATGCCCAGTCAGTTGTACGAACAACTAACTAAGTTGTCATGCATTTTTTTTTAATTGCATGTTTGACAAACTGGATAGAACATTTTTCTAGGAGCATACGGTGTCGGTTTTCCGCAAAACGAGTTGCACCAAATTCAGAACGATGAGATCTACGCAGTTGTTCAGGTTCCACGCCAATTCAAAAACTTCGATTTTTTAGCATAATTTTGAGCACCTGATCATGGAACTCAAATTTGCCTCTTGACAATTCCTTATTCAAGATATATGCATCATCTTCCTTTTTAGAAATGTACTCTAACAACATGATCTACCTCTGCACATAATCTCTGAGATGGTGGTACTGGATGTCGATATGCTTGGACCTATCATGAAAAACTGAATTCACTAAGATTTTGATACAACACTGGTTGTCACAGTAAAACATTGTAGGATTCATCCGTTGATCAAATAACCCAAAAAGGATCTTCCTCATCCAGATAGCCTCACAAGTTGATTGACTATTAGCCATGTACTCTAATTCTATTGAACTAAGTTTAATTTATCTTTGCTTCTTGTTGTACCAAAAAACTATTGTTGACCCAATACTAAAGATTCCTCCTGATGTGATCTTCATGTCTGAAGGACTCCCTGCCCAATCTGCAATTGTGAAGCCTTGTAGCTTCATTCCCTCTATCTGTATGTACCAACGACCAAACTGAGTGGTGCCTCAGAGGTATCTCAACACATGTTTAGTTGTATTCAAATAGATTTTATTTGGCTTAACCATTGCTTGACTAAGCTAGTTAACTACATAAAACGTATGATCGTGTGTTCACCAAGTACATAAGTGAACCCACAAGATTCGTGTAAGTGGTAGCCTCTACCACTTCGCCTGAATTAGCATCTTCCTTCCTCCATTTCCCTACTAGAGGATTATCCATGGGTTTATTTCTCTCCATGTGAAACTTCTTCAATATCCTGTTGGCATACTTTCCCTTAGAGACAAGAAGTTCCCCATCTCCTTGCCAAATTTCCAAACCAAGGAAATAATGCATGATCCCCATGTCTTTTATCTCGAATTATCTTTCCAAACCCTCTTTTCAATATTTTATCATCTTCTCATCACATGTTATAATTAGAACATCGAACTATAATACTATAATTAAAAATTTACCTTCGACAACAAAGTGGTAAAGGTTTGCATCTGCTTCAGTTTTGGTGAAGCCAAACTCAGTGAAATAGTTGTTGATCCTGGTGTACCAAGCACAGGGTGCTTATTTCAATCCATACAATGCTCTCTTGATTTTTCACACATGCGACTCTCTTTCGAAAGTTTGAAATCCTTCTGGATGCTCTATGTACACCTCTTCCTCAATCACTCTGTTGAGGAAATTTTTCTTCACATCCATGTGATGTATCTTCCATCCCATCTATTTTGAAAGTTCTATAATTGATCTGATTGAAGATTTCCTTGCTACTCAAGAAAATTTCTCCTCATAATCAATTCCATCCACCTGAGAGAACCCCTTCACCACAAATATGGCCTTATGTTTCTCAACACTCCCATCTACTTCTTGCTTCACCTTGTAGATCCACCTAGAACCTATCACTAACTTGTCCTTTGGCCTTGGGACAACTTCCCAAGCACTGTTCCTGATAATGGATTCATATTCCTCTACCATGGCATCAACCCATACCAGTTGCTGCATTTATTCCTCGAATTAGGATGGCTTAGTCTCTACACTCTCACTCATCATAGCCATGTAGCTAATGTACCGATATAATGACCTCCTATGTCTGTGCTATGATGTGGGTTCTCCCACATTCTCTCTAGCATCATGCATCAATCTGTCAGCTTCTCTGGTGTAGTTCCCTCCATCTATGGATGTCTCTGCATGGGTGGGTGCTTCCACTCTCTTCTCCTCTTCTTGTGGTTTCTCCAAAACATCCTCAGTTTTTTCCTTTGGAGCTAAAATATCCTCCTCTGTATGAAACTGAAGCTCCCTCTCAAGGGAACATCTCATGGTCTTCTCTTCATCGAACTTCACATATTTATGAAAAATTTCATCCTATGATATGGGAGGTACACCCGATAGTTGGAAGGTCTATCAATGTACCCCACAAATATGCCAAACTAAGTTGTTGGTTGTAGCTTTTTCCTTGCATCCTTGGAAACATGAAAGTAAAATGATGAGCCAAATATTCTGAAGTGTGCTACATCTGGTTTCTTACTTGAAAAATATTCTTCTAGTTTACTCATATCAAGATTCCAATGAGGAATCTTGTACTTTGTTGCATGCTTCAACCCACAAGTGTGACGATTGGCCCTGATCATGCAACATCATATGTGTAGCTACAACAATTCTTCTTTTCTTCCTTTCAGTAACCTCATTCTTCTATGGGTTATGGGGTGTTATTAAATCTTGTTATATTCCTTCTGATGCATAGAATTTTTTGAACTCATTTTACACATATTCTCCACCGCTATCTCTCCTAAGAGCCTTCACTTTCTTCCCAGTTTCTTTCTCAACAAGTTCTTTAAATTCACACAATTTTGAGAATTTCTATTCTTTCTTCTACATGAATAATATCTAGCACTTACGTGAGAAATCATCTACAAATATCACACAATATGTGTGCTTGGTCGTGGAGGCTGTCGAGAATGGTCCACACACATTTGAGTGAACTCTTTCAAGGATCGCTTGTGCTCGACTGTCCTTATCATAAAAGGTGGATTTGGTGTACTTCCCCAATGTACACCCTTTGCATGTATCACACTGCTCTAATGCACCCTCGAGAAGTCCTGTAGAAATCTCTTGTGTGAGCTTCAAAGATGCATGGTTCAAATGGCCAAGTCGCCTATGCCATAATTCACCGATGTATCATATTTTCACCTTCTTTACTTTTGTGCTCAAAGTGGCACAATCTTCTACATCCAATTTAGAGAGGTTCTTCGCCAAAATCCTGATCTACTTCACTTTTCCTGTTGTCGACTGACAAAGGAATTTCTTTCCTTTGCTAAATATCAGATCATAGCCAAGGTCTTCAACCATAGTAACTGAAACTAAATTATTCTTCAGACCCGGAACATACATGGCATATTTCAATGTGAGAGGAGAACCAGAATCCCTTTGAAAAGTAACAATATTGATATTGGTCACACTATACCTTCCATCATCTCCCATCTCGATGTGCATCTATAGTTCATTCTCCTCCAAGTCGCTAAAAATGTATTTTTTTCGATTATATTGAACGAGGCTCCACTATCCAGATACCACACACTACCCATCACCGATGTCACCATGCATGCAATGAGGTTGAAATCCAACTCAAATTTTGAAGCTAGAGCTTCACCTGCCACTCCTCCTGAGGGCTTCTTGTCGACCTTCTTCTGTGAACACTTCATGGAATAGTGTCCCAGCTCATAACAGTGAAAAAAATTAATATTTGATAAGTCCTTCTTCTTGTTTTCCTGATTAGAATCTCCCTTGGATTTGGGTTTCTTCCCTTACCCTTTCTTTTCCTTTCCATCCAAGGCACAACTCTCCTTATCATCATGCTTGGATGAGGTTCCATCTTTGGTGTTCCACCTTATCTCTTCTTGCATCAATTCAGACCACAAACACTCCCACTCTGTTAGATTCTCCCTCCCATTTACTGAATCCTCGTAGTTGTGTCAACTCTTGGGATGGCTTAGAAGTGTTAGGCTGACCAGATCATCTTTAGAAACTATAGCACCAACACTCTCAATCTCATCCTGACATTGGGTGAAATTTCTCAAGTACTTTGGTATTGTGTCACCCTTTTCCATCTTGATTTTCCTAAGCTTGTCCTTTAGTGCTAGCTTCATGTGGTCACTATTATTCTAAAACAATTTTGTCAAGGATTTCCACATTACATATGGATTCTCCTTCCTGTGGAAGTTCAATACAATATGATCTTGAACTCCTTTCAGTAAGATCCTTCTTGCCCTGGTTACATTCTTCTTCCATTCTGCTAGATTTTGTTCATCAATAGTTCTTGGTTTTGGAGCACTGATATGAATGTATTCCTTCAACCCAGTATCTTACATGACTGCTTCCATCTGGTCATTCCAAGTAATGTAATTCGAGCTACCCTAAAGGGCATACTCAAGCCTTAGACCATAGAACATCATCCCTATCTTGTTGTTATCTCTGAAGAATATATCTTCAAAACTTGTTCCTCCTGCAAAGATAACTTCATATTCTTCTCTTCTATAGTGATTTCATCTTAGATACCATGTAGAAATTCCTTGTAGATTAAAAATACTAATTGTAATTTAATAAAATAATAGACTTGAATCTACTCTACTCATCATCAGAAATAATTAAACAATCGTGAAATAAAGAAGCATAGAAGAGAAATAATTCAATCAACACATTACACAATGATTTCTTGGGGAAAGCCACATCTAAAAACCCTTGCTATTTGTATATTTCATTAGTTATAAAATATGAGAAGATTACAATGTTTTGATCAAGCCTGAGCAACCTCTGCACTATCACTATCTTTTTCATTTCTTCCTATACAAGCCTTGGCAAATACTTAACCAATTTTCTGCTTGCCCAAGTACCTATTTCCTTGTGTTGTTCAATTAGGAATATCCCCTATTGATTAGGGAAATTGTGCAATCCATTATAGGACTTCCTCTAGCTGCATGCACCACCTATACAATTTGGATTATTATACAACTAATAGTACACTTCCCTTGAACTCCAATATCATTTGGGTAACAGGTAGATCACACATGCATGAGTTATTTGTAGTTGATTTATCATTTAAATAGTTGATCATTGAGTACACACCCCACTACTTGACCTCCCACTAGTTCCGCCAACTGATGGAACTAGTTTAACTAATTTTAACTCATATTTACTTAATTAATTAATTACAACTCAAAATAAACTCAACATGGGCTCCAATAAAGTAGGAGACACTCTACATGACTCGTGCTAGGACCTCAACTCAAATTAACTAAACCAACTAAGTCATACTAACTTAGTTAGATCGGTCAAGTTGTCTTGTGATGTGGAATTACAATTTTCTTCTAATTTAATTAAAGGGAAAAATAAATTAGAATCTTTCTTGGTGTCATTTTCAACAGTTCCTACCATGAGGGTGCCACTGCATAGAATTGTGAGATGTTGAGTTACTTGACTTCACTTTTACCAATTTCGTTGTAGCTTGAGGGTAAACCAAAAGGATATAATTTTACCAAAGGTTTACTCTTTGCTTTAGACTCATACGCTATGGAGAGAGTAATTATTTAGGGTATTAAAAGTTCAATCATTTAAGAATGAATTTATGGTGTTTCGACACTACTAGAAAGAATACATAACCCCGACGAAGTCACAGGAAATAATAAGCATTGCCTCATTACCAGTGAACATCCATAACCCCAGAGAAGTTGCTTATATGTCCCAATTATTAGGAAATCATTCTCAAGCCTTTTCCTTGTATTATTTGATATATATTAATTTATTATTCTCCTTTTTTTTATTAGGCTCAATTGGCTACAAGGTGGATGAGTGATATTGAATGGTAGTTGGGATTATTCTTTTTAGAAAATGTAAAAATTGCTTGCTATCGATACGTATTCTTGGTATTACTACTTGAGTTGAAGCCTTCGGATCAGGATGAGGCTATGGTTGAGATCTTATATGATACTTGAGGCTTCTCAACCAATTCAGTGGTTAGATCACAATTCGCTCAATGTCGTTATTATTCATAGAGGGTTCCCCACATGGTAGTGATTGTTTTATCCTGAAGCAGAATTTATGACTATGACATTTTTATTTTGTCCCAATATCACACAAAGATTCATGATTTAACCAGTGAAGTTCTTAAATGAAGTATCCTGGATAGTAGATCTTCTGGGAAAGCAACTACATGAAGGAGATTTTCAGGTTTATTTTTATGAAAAAAAAAATATATATATATATAAGACTAAATGGGATGCAAAAATGAAAAGAAATGCAATTTGGCTTATGTACAGGTAATGGAAATCATGTTGATATGTAAAGTATGTTTTAAGGATTTGGTTGCTAACCGTGAGAAGATCAACTTCTCTCTCTATGTTTTTAAGACGATGCATTCCTAGGCCAATTTTCGCAGTAAGTATGTTGGGATAAACCATAGGGATTGGGACTTGGTGGGTTTACCTTTTTCTTCATGTTATTTTCCCCATTTAAGTACAAGGTCTCCTAGTTGGGATTCTTTCTCACGATTGGATTTGTTATCAAACCACTTATTTATCATTTGTTGGTAAGTGGAAAACTTATTATGAGCTTGGTTCTATTTTCTTCAAGTTTAAGTAAGGTGTTTACTATCCTATGTATGATTGGGAATGGTTGGCCTTAAGAGTCTTGGGATAGATGCAGGGAAGGTAATAAGATGTTAGATATAATTTTAGATTCCTTATTGTAGATCAAAAAGTAAGGGGAGGTTCCTAAAGTATCCTTGGGTGTGACATGGCTTACCCATAGTGCATTAGGAAATGCATTATGCCAATTTATCTGATGGTTAGTTATGGTTTGCTTTAAAACAAGGATCGGGATTTTGTTGTTGGACTCGTCCAATAAATTTCCTTATGGGAAATAGTTGGCAGAGTTTCTCAGGAAAATTCCTTTATCTAATGAAAATTTATTTAGTTTTAGAGATGATAAATATGTGGCATTATAAAAAACCAAAGAAAACAAGAACACCAAACCTAGTTATAATTTGTCGCTCCAAGAACTAGATGACCACCTGATCATTGATAGTGGTCAGTGATACAGCCTCCATCCATTGAGTGAATTAGTCAATTTTTGTTAGGACATATCAGTGTTTCTTGGATGAATGACATAATATCTCACTAATCACATCCAATCCCCATTGTTAGAATGGTTATTTAATCATTATTGGCTATAGAGGAATAGCAGATTTGTTCTCATGGACAGCACACATCTAACAACTTGGGAACCATCTGGCATATTTCTAGCATAAGCATGTGAATATTTGAATATTTTTAGTCGGTAGTACCCATATTTGAGGATATGATGTGATGTGGTTTATTGTATTAAAATTCACGCCAACTGGTTCATCGTGCATTTTAGAGAGAACATCGTTGGGATCATTTTTCTCTAAGGAATAAAGCAAACAACTACATTGTATTTTTTTCTAAGAGCACTCCATTGATGATTTTATCTTTTAAATCTTTGATTCTAACTTATATTTGTTGCTTGACGTTTAAGCTTATTTGCATAGTATATTTTTTAAATCATGTATTCAAATAATGATCACATTAGTCTTCATTCTAGAGAATGCAAGGTTTTTTAGATAAATGCATAGATAGACAATTCATTCTCCCAACCTTCTTATTTTTCATTCTTAAGGTCCAGAGACTGTAGTTAGTCTGCACAAACAATGGCATTGTATAGTGTGAGCATGCTTGAATTTTGAATCATATTCCTATACGTAGGTCATTGAGTTTCCTATACACTCTCCCAACTCTTTATATAAATAGAAATCTTACTGCAAGGTTAGGGACAACTACCTTAACATGACTCTTCAGGATATATGGTTGAAATTGTTTGACTTCCTTGTACATTATTTGGCCTTTTAATCCCATATAAATGAAATTGGCCTTTTTTTCCCTCGCCATCTCCCTTTGTGAGCATAGTTGCAAGAGATAAATCAGAGGCGCAGGTATAGAGTGAAAATTCCTTAATAAAATTTGGACTATATAGGGAAGGAACATGAGAATTAACCTCTTTGATTTGGGAAATGGCATCTTCTTTTATTGAAATCTACTTGAATTTTTCATCCTTATTGGTCATATATTGTAAGTTTTTTACAATATGAACGAAGTCTAAAACAAATCTGCAAACAATGTTTATTTTACCTAGGAATTATTGCATGGATTTTACTATTATGTTAAGGAATATGTGTAATTTATTTAATTATTTCAAGATAAATAGATGTAACCTATTTGGATATCACATACCAAACTAGGTTTACTTTGTTAAAGGAAAAAATTATTTTCCTATGGTTGGGATAAATGCAATATTTATGACACATTTCAAATTATGTTTGAGGTGGTGTGGATGATTTGTTATTTGTTTTGAATAGATTTTCACTTCATCCAAATAAACCAGCATACTATGTCTGATAAGGCCTCTAAATTAAATGTAAATTTGTGTTTGGAAGGTGGAACCAACATTAATTAACCCAAAAGGAATTGTCTCGTATTAATGTAACCACCCTCATCCCACATTTACCCAAGCTAACTGCTCCATCGGGGTAAACATGTGACAAAGAGTTACTATGATATGATTCAACTCCCCAAGTACATTTAAGGAAGTGGATCCAATGAGACAAGACTATTATAACCTTCCTCGAATGTTGTAGGACCTTTAGGAGACAGCCAACCCTTTTAGTTGCTCAACCCCTGGGACAACTTAATGTTTGACTTATCTAGATCCCCATCCGAACTGATGACAAGTTCTCCATGCGATGGAAACCCTCCAAACACATGAAAAAAAGGAATCCATGCAACTGAAGCCTTTTTCATGTATTTATGTGCTAGCAACCCCATATTATGAGACATTTTTTCAAGGTCAAGACTCAGACCACTACCCAGAACTTCATGAAACTTTGATAAATGATAAATAATATGATGACAAGGCCTCTAATGCAAAACTTGAACAAGGATCTCACCTGACAATTCCTAGCCATGACATACATTTTTTCAAACACATCATGAACATGTAATCTATAGGTCATATAAACACATCTAAGCATAGGGACTTCATACTTATCTAAGAATCATCAAGAAGTACTAATGCCTCCTCATATTAGTTGCAAGATCATCTAATAGGTCATACATTCATTATATTTCATCTACTAACCAAAACATGATGAGAACCATAACTCAATTTTTTCATAAACCATGCTTATAACTAGTAAAATAACAATGATAGAAGAACCATTAATATCACATAATAACAAGCCCATTTACACATAATACACAAGAGGAAAATATATCTTATTAACATATGCAAAACCAACCAAGTCATGGACTTCCATATTGTACCAACCGACCATAGATTAGGTTGAACCAAATCTCTCTTTCATCCAATCAACCACATGTCGTATTCCAAGCATGAATGTGGATTCTCATGGAATAAACCAAACAAAACCAAACTAGGGATTCCAAATTCTAAATTGCCTCAACCCTCAACCAGCGATTCCACCTCGCAGTCAGATATCACTAACAATCACTAGATCGGTCTCTACCCAATTTTTCCAGGGCTCTAGAGCATTTATTCCAACCAGGGCTTCCAGGACTAGTAACTCAACCCATAGTTGTTTTCAAGCTTCCAGAGCATTTGTCCAACCACGAATTATAGGACTAGTAACTCAACCCACCAAGGGCTTCCAAAGCATTTTTCCAACCAATGCTTCCAGGACTAGTAACTCAACCTAAGTTGTTACAGGGATTCTAGAGTGTTTGTACAACCAAGGTGATCAGATTTGGATCATGGACCTAAGTGATAGCTCAAATTTAAAAGTGTTTGAAATTTTTTCAAACCTAAGGAACCAGATAGATCTCGTCTTCCTAATTTTGGCACCATGAAAATTTCTAAAAACTGATACTGTATGAATAATTTATCGCGATTTGAAAAGTCCAGTGAACTACAATTTTTGGCCTTTGACCAAGTTTGACTAGGTTTTGAAAATTCAAAAAAAAGAGAAAATTCCAGGGAATGTTCCTGGAATATTATTGGAAAATTCCTTGAAATATTCCCCAAAATATTCCTTCTAGATGAATTATCGGCTGACAAGTGGCATGATCATATTGGTCGGATGGATTTCGGCCAATCGCAAGCTGCCATGTCGCCCATGCACAGTGGTGTAAAATTTTGGTCAGACTCCACTGGAGTTGACCTTGAGACCACACGCATAGCATGCCATCCGCCAATCAATGCTTCTTAACCATTCTATGTCACTATTTAAATTTAACGTTTACCACGTTTTGCATTTGGGGGTTGGAGGGGCCAGCCCCTCCCCATAGGACCTTAGTCCAAGACCAAGGGTCCAAGACAAACCTGCTAAAGGTTTGGTACCGTGGTCACATGTGATGGTTATGGTTCAAGTTTACCCGATGGTCAGCCTAACAGAAATATCGCAACCATTTCCGAGATTCGTTCACATGGAATGGGTTAAATGCCAGCGGACCATCAACAAAGCCACGTAGTTTGCGCTAACCACCAATGATACCGCAGGGTTTGTGGCCATGTGGCCACCCCAATGGTCACATTTAATTGTAACAATTAGCCACTGGTGGAAAATTTGGAGCGTGCCCCAAATTTGGGGATTTTTCCAAGTTTAACTCCAGCGTAACTGAAGTGCTCCATTTTTGGTGGAGCTGATTTAGGGGTCATTGGAAAAAAGTTGTTTAGGCTCTATCTTGAGCTAGATTCTTCCATTTTTAGAGTGCCAATAGTAAATTTCAACTATATCAGACATTCTAGACTCATTGGTGAGGGTTTCAGAGCCATCAGAGTACTTATGAGCATGGTTTGTCTTCAGAGAAGTTCTAGGGGCCACCAAGGCCACTAGCAATTTGAGGCTTAGTCATAGCAGCTAGAGGCATTTCTCAACAATCCAATAGTAAATTTTGGATGTATTAGACATTATGGAACTAATGGTGTGGTTTTCAGAGCCTATAGATGACTTTTGAATGCCTATTTGCTTCAGATAAGTTCCAAGGGCCACCAGGGCCATCTACTGCCAGCAGGAGAATGAGGCCTATCCAGAGCAATCAGTATCCTCTCTGAGCAAACCAATAGTCATTTCTGACTGTAATTCATCTTATGAATCCAATGGAATGATTTGAAGAATATTTTGAGGACTTATAAAATTCGAGATACTTCATAGAAGTTTTTAGTGAACCTAGAGCCAAGGGGTGCCACCAGGTATTGGAGGCGTAACCGAAGCAGCCAGAGGCCAAATTATGCAAGTGAATAGTCTATTTTAACTATTTTTGAAATTATGAATCCATTTAAGGGATTTATAGAGTCATTGGGAGACTTATCAAGTTTGAGAAGCCACAGATAAGTTTCGGGCAACCCAAGGCCATCAGTGGATGGAGGCCTAGATTAGGAAGCTAGTGCTCATTTGGAGCAAATGATCATCCTATTTTGGATGTATGATATATGTTGGAGACTGTAGAAAATTTTTCAGGGATAGAAAATGATTTCCTAGGGAGTTAGTGCCATAGAGAATCTCAGGGTAGTTATAAAGCACTGACTCAAGGAGACAAGTCTAAGGGAGCCGAGGTTCATCTTCAGAAATATTTCAGCCATTTCAGGGATATAAATGGCATTATAAATGCATTGGTTCAGTTCAAATAACCATTGCAGTTGATTTTTTAACTTGTAAAATAAATTTTCCATCCTAATCCCAAAGAGCCAAGTCAGTTAAAAAATGCTCAAGGAGACGTAGCCCATGATATTCGGGTGAAATCCTTTATTAAATTTGTTGTTATGTGTTGATGCTTATTTGTAGCATTTTATGGTTGTTGCACATGCTTAATATTAGCAAAAACAAATTTTCTAAAAGCACTTAAATAGTTAAAATAAATACACCTGTTTCAAATATTCATTTCCGCACAAGTCAAGAATAAACTATATCTTTATTTATTTAACTGAGTGGGAGGTTTTTGAAAAGAATAACAAGTTATCCAACCCATTTCCAGATCAGGTTGGTATCATAGCAGTAGGTTGCTTGTTTGACTTGAAAGGTGTTCAACAGTGTAAAGCATTTGACTGTTTGCAAATTGACTGTTGCTTACAAGTTTGAGTTTGCTAGAGGTGAAGGGAGAGCTACTGATATCTAACTCTAGAAGAGGACAAGAAGGAAGAAGGGTTGAAGGCATATTCCTTACCCAAAGGACCTCAAGGCAACCCTTAAAGCACAAGAGGGTTTGTTTGAAAAATGCTGCTTGAAGAAGAGCTTGACTTTACAGCCATTTTTTTCAGAAGCTTTGTCAATTGTTTTTTAAAGCTTTGTGAATTGTTGATTGAAGTTCTTTAGTTCATTTACATAATGATGAAAAATTCTTCAAGTGAGGTTTCAAAGTCCTCCTCCTTCACGAGATTCTTCGATGAAGACATGAAGCGAGACTTCTACATCCTAAAGGATATGGTGCAAATTCTATATTGCGATAGAAGAGAAAGCACTAGACTTCATGAGAAATTGGTTGCTACGGAGCAAGAGAAAGAAGGATTTCTTCAAAGAATGCATGAGATGGAGATGCAGCTCCATCAAGCCCAAGAGGCCTTAACCAAGAACGTGTGTGAAGAAGAGGTAAAATTCTATAATTTGTCTTCAGTTTCCTCTTCAGATAGATGTGTAGGTTCATTTGAAAAGCACACTAGAGGTATAGGGTCCAAGTTGATGTTAAAAATGGGCTATGAAGGCGAGGGTTTAGGCAAACATGCACAAGGCATGATTGATCCTATTTTGGTTGAGGAGAGTCCTAAGAAATTTGGTCTAGGCTATGTTCAATCTTATGGCAAAAAATCTACAGCCATGAAGACATGTGAGACAACTCAAAGAAGAAATTTTTTTAAAAGTTCTAAACCAGAAACATGTCAAGTTTGTTTTCAAGTTAATTGTCATTGTTTGAAGCCTATGTTGCAGCAAGATGTGTGTAGATATGCAGCTTATGGCGAGCATGTGAGTCCGAATAGCTATCAAGACATGAACACTAATGTTGGTCTTCAAAGAAAATTTGGAACCTCTGTTGGTTCTTCTCCTCGTGAAGGTAAAAAGGATGAACATGAAAAGAATCATTTGAGGTATAATTCTTTCCATAGTCAAGTTGATTATATTTCTGATAAGCATGACAAATCTGCATGCTTGAATGGAAGAAAGAGTTGTTGTTCCTATTGCGGTATGTGTAACCATGATGTTTCAAAATTCTGGAAGAGGATGAAGGCATACAGGAAAAATTTGAAGTGAAGGCAACTTGCTCAAAGGTTGCAAAAGACTTGCACACATTGCCAGAGAAAGGGACATTTTGTTTCCCAATGTTGGACATTGCATTCAACTAATCATCCCAAGCATTTGAATCAAGAGGATAGAAAGACTAGCGAAAGTGGAACCAAAGATTCCATCATTGATATGAGAACAGATGTTTCACATGAAGAATATTTTCAGCAGCAAAATTCGCCATGGAAGTGACTTGGTAAGAAGTGGTTTGACTTCTTAACTCAGTAAAACATACATTCATTTGTACATATGAAAATTTCAGTTATGTAAGAATTTATGTTGGAAAATTATGTTTTTTTGAGCCACCTTGGATCGATGATCAAGGACATGATGTTCAACTACCTTCTATAAATTTCTCACCAGAAATTTCTAAGTGAGTTCAAGGAAGACAATTCTTGATAGGAGGACAAGAGCATCCAAGAAGGGGAAGTGTTGACTACCTTCAAGTATGGAGCTCAAAGGCACTAAGCCATGCAAGGAAAATTGTAAGGAGGCTGGAAATGTGAGGGTGATGTACTCTCATCTACTGAATAGATCAGGTAATCAGTCTTTTAGGGTCCAAAAGATTCCTAATTGGGAGGTGTGATCAGATTTGGATCAGGGACCTAAGTGATAGCTCAAAATTCAAAGTGTTAGAAAGTGTGTTGAACCTGAACAACTAGATATATCTCGTCTTCCTTATTTTGGCGCCGTGAATGGTTCGAAAAACTGACATCGTATAAATAAGTTATTGCAAATTGAAAAGTCCAATAAACTGCAAGTTTTTGCCTTTGACCAAGTTTGACTGGGTTTTGAATATTAAAAAAAATATATATATTCCATGGAATATTCTTAGAATATTCCTGGATATGAATTATCGGCTGACAAGTGGTATGATCATATTGGTTTTGAATTTTGCAACAAGAAACAATGAAGGAGGCATCCTGAAACATCATCCTTGATCCTAGTTGGAAAATAATCACCTAAACTAGGTGGGGCCCACACAGGCTATTCTTAGGTGTATGTCTATTTTTAGACATGGTGAGCATATTCTATATGTAGCAGGAAGCTATTTGTAGATGGTTGGTCAAATGTGAAAAATAGATGAAATTATATTTTTATAAGATCGGGCGAAGTCTATTTATAGATCGTCGATCTAAAGATAGATGCATGTCAATTATTATTAGCTCTTAATAATAATTAGAATCTAAACAACAACTTATTCTCTTGGAGCACTTTATTTCAGTATATAGATTTGGAAAATAAATGGGCTGAAATAATTATGCAATTCCTAAGGGTTTACTGAAGTTCATGCATGGAGGACTCAGTTAGAACTGAAGTGGAAAAGTTATGACAAAGTTGGAAGAGTAGTTCATGGAGTTGTATTCAGTTTAACTCAGTTAGACTCAGTTGAGCTAGTTGTATCTAATCTAACTAAATGATACACTAGTGAGAGTGGAGTGAATTAATTATTTAATTAATTCACAAATAATAACTCATTAATCAACTGAACAATACATCAGTTAACTACAGTGCATGTCAGATCTAGTGGAGACCCAGTGCAGAGATAGGTGAAAGGCCAAGATGGACTATTCGTTGTGACTACTAGTGATGCATGAATTGCATCTATATATACATTGGAGTTGCCAATGATAATCACGCATTCAAGGAGATTGGGATTGCATCAAATTGGTCTTTGTAATCAACTTGGATTGCGCAGTGGAGGCAGACTAGCAGGAGGGCAAAGATCAGTGCATGGATTTGCAGATTTCTTCTATGTTAGTGTGTGACGATTGTATTGTACTGAGAGCTTGATGTACTAAGATTTGTATGATGATTGTTACATGATATCCATGATACATAATATATGGTAGTTGGGGTTTTTAGCTTCAGGATTTCTCGTTAAACGACTGTGTTATGTGTGTTTTTATTGCTTCATGTGTTTTGCAATTGTTGATTAAATTTCCGCAAGAATTATAGTGGAAGGATTCTGTATTTAACAAGAAGATAAATATTGTTAGTTCAGGAGAGTTCGGATAAATACATGCATATTTTATATAATTTCTACAATTGTTCGAATGTATTTCGGCCAATCACAAGCCACCATGTGGCAGGCCCGGAGGCCACCACGTGGCCCATGCACAGTGGTGTAAAATTTTGGTCCGACTCCACTAGAGTCGACCCCAAGACCGCACACACAGCACATGAAAGCACTACCTTCTCCACCAAGCAATGGTTCTTAACCATTCTATGTCACGAGTTAAATTTAACGTTTACCGCGTTTTGCATTTGGGGGTTCGAGGGGCCAGCCCCTCCCCATAGGACCTTAGTCCAAGACCAGATGCCCAAGACAAACCCGCCAACGGTCTAGTAACATGGTCACATGCGATGGTTATGGTTCAAGTTTACCTGAAGATCAGCCTAACAGAAATTCCGCAACCATTTCCCAGATTCGTTCACATGGCATGGGTTAAATGTGAGCGGACAGTCAACAAAGTCACGCAGTTTGCGCTAACTGCAAACGAGACCGCGGGGTTTGTGTCCATGTGGCCACCCCAACGGTCACATTTAATTTTAATAGTTAGCCATTGACGAAAAATTTGGAGCGCGCCCCAAATTTTGGGATTTTTCAAAGTTTAACTTCAACTTAACTGAAGTGCTCCATTTTTGGTGGAGCCGAGATAGGGGTCACTAGACAAAAGTTGTTTAGGCTCTATCTTGAGCTAGATTCGTCCATTATGAGAGTACCAATAGTCAATTTTGACTATCTCAAACATTTTGGACTCATTGGTGAGGGTTATAGAGCCATCAAAGGAATTCTGAGCATGATTTAACTTCATAGAAGTTCTATGGGTCACTAGGGCCACCAGCAGTTTGAGGCCTAGCCAGAGCAGCTAAAGGCCTTTGTCAAAAATCCAATAGTCAATTTTGGATGTTTCAGACATTATGGAACTAATGGTGTGGTTTTTAGATCCTGTAGAGGAATTTTTAAGGCCTATTTGCTTCAGAGAAGTTCCAGGAGCCACTAGGGCCATCTAGTGCCAACAAGAGAAAGAGACCTATTCAGAGCAGCCAGTACCAATTCTCAGAAACCAATAGTCATTTCTGACTGTAATGTATCTTCTAAATCCAATGGAAGGATTTTCAAAATATTTTGAGGACTTCTGTAAGTCAATATGCTTCAAAGAATTTTTTAGTGAACCTAGAGCCAAGGGTGCCACCAGGTGTGGGAGGCGTAACTGGAGCAGTTGGAGGCTAATTTATGCAAGTGAATAGTATATTATTACTATTTTGGATATTTTGAATCCATTGAAGGGAGTTATAGAGTCATTGGAAGACTTTTGAAGGTCGAGAAGCCACAGTGAATTTTCGGGCAGCCTAGGGCCATCAGTGGATGGAAGCCTAGATTGGAAAGCCAGTGCTCATTTGGAGCAAATGATCAGCCTATTTTGGATGTATGATATATGTTGGAGACTATAGAAAAAAATTTCAGGGATAGAAAAGGATTTCTGAGGGAGTTGGTGCCATAGAGAAGCTCAAAGTAACTCAAGAGCATTAACTCAAGGAGACAACTCTAAGGGAGCCAAGGTTCATCTTCAGAAAGATTTTAGCCATTCTAGGAATATAAATGGTATTATAAACCCATTGGTTCAATTCATATAGCCATTGGTGTTGACTTTTTAACTTGTAAAATAAACTTTCCATCCTAATCCCAAAGAGCCAAGTCAGTTGACAAAGACTCAAGGAGACATAGCCCACGATATTCAAGTGAAATCCTTTATTAAATTTATTGTTATGTGTTGAAACTTATTTGTTGCATTTTATGGTTGTTTCACATGCTTAATATCAGCAAAAATAAATGTTCTTAAAGCAATTAAACAGTTAAAAAAAATACACATGTTTCAAGTATTCATTTCCGCACAAGTCAAGAATAAGCTAGATCTTTATTTGTTTAACTGAGTGGGAGGTTCATGAAAATCATAACAAGTTATCCACCCATTTTCAGACCACAAGGCTTCCAGGAACTAGACCCACAACCATAAGGAACATGAGCACCAATCAAAAACAAAAGTAAAACCACAACACCATGGATATCTGGGAAATGGTAAGGCTAGGAAAAACCACTGTCAATCCAAGCAATCCTCCATGCCAATGATAGATAATAAATAATAAACCACATGCATGGGCCATGCATGCCAAAACTACCAAGGAAATCATATATGCAACTCGGTCCCTGCAAGAAAAACTCATTGTAGTTGTTGATCTAGAAATTATACAATATGCATGTATATCTTGGATTTACTCGATCTAACAATATGATAATCTTAAATACTGAATCGCTTCTACAAATCTTTGTGGCATTAAAAACACAATTGCCAATTTAATATCATGAATAAATATCAATCACACACAACACAGATAATTTCCCTGGGAAAGATTACAGCTAAAAACCCCACTATCTTCTATTGTATATTATATCATGGATCATGAAACAATTACATACAAAAATCCAATCACAAGAGCTCTTATTATATTAGCTAATTGTCTCACACTGTCATACAAAAATTGGAAAATCACTTTATTAATTTACTGTCTCCAGACAGCCTGCCTCCACTACGCAATCCCTAATGGTAAAGAACCCTAAATAATGGATTCCTTGCCTTCCTTGACTATATAAATATCATGGGCTCATCCAATGTGTGTGTGCTTGCATGTGTGCAATTGGATAATGTCACAACTGATAGTTTACTTCCCTTTCACCTAGAACTCAACTGGGTCTCCACTAGATCTGACATGCAGCAGTTAATAATAGTAAAATCATCAGTTGCATGTCAATTAATTAATATTTAATTCACTTGATCTCTCACTAGTGTATCAGCAATTACAAGTAGCACAACATATTTTAACTCACTTAACTGAGCTAAACTGATCTACAACATGCACAAATCATGCACCACTGCACTTCCAACTATATTACAACTCGAATCACTTAGTTACAACTAAATTCAACCTGCATGTCCCACCAACCAACCACTTAACTCGAAATTCACTTAGTTAATTGATTTTCCATTTTAGTTAACTATTTCCAAGTCCACATTGAGAATAGATTATAGTTTAGTGTCCATCTATATTAAGGGATAATAAAAACATACATTCATCTAAAAATAGACATTCACCTAAAAATAGTCTATTTGGGCTCCACCCTAGTGTAGGTACTTAATTTTCACTAGGATCATAGATGTTGTTTCCGGATGCCAATTTCACTGTTTCTTGTTGTAAACTTCAACACTCCCTCTCTACAAGAAAGTAATTCCATTGCATGTGACATGAAACCCTTGCATGCGACATGCAACACTTCTCTAATGTTTCTTTCACATGCAACACTTCGCTAGTGTTTATCGCACATGCAACACTTCCAAAACTGAATAGCCTTCAAACAACTGAATCAGAATAATGCATATGTCATCAAAGTCTTCTAACTTGTTGTTATCTACTGCACATGTCTACTGGATCCTCTGCACTGCTGACACCTGCATCCATGCACTTTTCACTTGCTTCCAACTCTGATCTGTGCTCCAGTATCTGACACTGTCACTTTGATTTCATGTCCTCACGAAATCTTACTACATCAATCCAATTGATCTTGCTACTGCTGCTCTGTGGGCTCCTAGTAGCGAGGTTCAATTCATGAGATCCGCGCCATCTCAATGAATCCTGCCCAAAATTTCTTCTTGGAATTATCCATGCATGTCTCCCCACCTCTCGCCTAGTGGTATAGTTGCATGCACTCCCTCTATCCATCTGGCTCAAAATTTATCTACATGAGTGGTTGCTCCCACTCCATGATCCTCTGCATGTGGCTACTCCACATCTTGAGGTTCACTCTTACCTACATGCAAATCCATCTCCCTCTCAAGATTCAATTACATGACTTTCTCGCACTTCCCCATGGTAGGAAGCTCTATAGAAATTGCATCTATATCAAGTCTATAGAGATTCTTAACTTTAATCCCAATATTCTTGGCTTGCCCTGTTGCTTTGTGTCGCAGGAAAACTTTTCCTTCACTGAAAAAACATCATAGCCTCTATCCTCTAACATTGCAACTAAGACTAAATTTTTTTTCAAACCTGGTGCATGCATTAAATTTTTTAATTGAAATATTTCACCTGATGCCCTTTGAAAGGTAATGGTACCAATCCCGGTATCACTATACCATCCGTCATCGCCCATTTCAATATGCATATGGAGATATTTCTCCTCCAAGTTACTGAAAAGTTTCTTGTCTCTCGTCATGTGAAAGGAAGCACCACTATCCAAGTACCACCCTGATACCAATGCACTTGACACCATGCATACGATCAATGAGAAGTCAAGCTCAAATTGTAAGGAAAGGGCCTCACCAACTGCAGCTCCAGCATCCTTCTTGTTCTTCTTCTTTTGTGGACAGTTTGTGGCAATATGTCCATGCTTATGACAGTGAAAACACTTCACTTTGGACATGTTGTAGGGCCTTTCCATCTTCACCGACCTCATATTTAGAATGGAATTTCTTCCCCTTCCCCTTCTTCACCTTGGCATCCAAAGCACAATCCTCTTCATCATCATGCTTTGATGAAGAGTCATCTCTAGTGTTCCTCTTGAACTCCTCCTGCACCAGATCTGACCACAGTCGTTCCCAATCTGGAAATTTTTTTCGTTCGTTGACAGAGTCTTTATAACTATGCCAACTCTTAGGAATTCCTAGGAGAGCCAAACTCACAAAATCATCATCGGAGACAGTCATTCCTACACTCCCAAGTTCATCCTGACATTGGACAAACTTTGTTAAGTATACTGGAATAGTGTCATTCTTTTCCATCTTCATCTTCCTGAGTTTATCTTTGAGTGACAATTTCCTATGGTCGATGTTGCTTTGGAATAGATCCGTCAAAGCCTTCCACATAGAATATGATGTGGCTTTCCCATGGAAGCTTGAGACAATGTGGTATCATACTCCCTCCAACAGGATCCTCCTCACCTTTGCCACTTTCTTTTTCCATGCATCAATATTGGCAGCATCTGCAGCATTTGGCTTAGGAACATATTTTTCAATGAATTCCTTCAAGCCATTTTCTTCAAGTACCGCCTCCATCCTGTCCTTCCAAGAAATGTAGTTTGAGTTTCCCTCGAGTGCATACTCTAACCTCAAGCCATCAAAATCCATTTCGTTTGAATCCGCTATAACACCAAGAAAGTCTCTCTACAAATTTGAATTATATCCAACCACAAACTCAACTCCTGCTTCACTTCTGCAATTTCCTATGCTCTGATACCATGCATAAATTATACAATATGCATGTATATCTTGGATTCACCTAATCTAACAATATGCTAATGTTAAATACTGAATCTCTTCTACAAATATTTGCGGAATTAAAAACACAACCGCCAATTACAATATCGTGAAGAAAGATCAATCACACACAACACAAATAATTTCCCGGAGAAAGCTTACAGCTAAAAACCCCACTAACTTCTATTGTATATTATATCATGGATCATGAAATAATTACATACAAAACTCCAATCACAATAGCTCTCAGTACATCGACTAATTGTCTCACACCATCATACAAAAATTGGCAAATCACTTGCTCAATTTATTGTCTCCAGATAGCCTACCTCCATTGCGCAATCCCTGAAGGTAAAGAACCCTGAATAATGGATGCCTTGCCTACCTTAACTGCGTAAATATCATGGTCTCATCCAATGTGTTTGTGCTTGCATTTGTGCAAGAAAATAATGTCACAACTGATAGTTTACTTCCCTTTCACCTAGAACTCAACTAGGTCTCCACTGGATCTAACATGAATGCAGTTAATAATAGTAAAAAAATCAGTTGCTTGTGAATTAATTAATATTTAATTCACTTGATCTCCCACTAGTGTATCTGCAGTTACAACTAGCACAACGAATTTTAACTCACTTAACTGAGTTAAACTGATTTACAACTTGCACAAATGATGCACCACTGCACTTCCAACTATGTTACAACTTGAATCACTCAGTTACAACTAAAGTCAACCTACATGTCCCACCAACCAACCACTTAACTCGAAATTCACTTAGTTAACTGATTTTCCACTTCAGTTAGCTATTTCCAATTCCACATTGATAATATATTATAGGTTAGTGTCCATCTATATTAAGGGATAATAAAAATAGACATTCATCTAAAAATAGACATTCAACTAAAAATAGCTTGTGGGGGCCCCACCCTAGTGTAGGTGCTTAATTTTCACTAGGATGATGGATGTTGTTTCTGGATGCCAATTTCATTGTTTCTTGTTGCAAACTTCAACAGTTGATCCCGATTTCCTCTTGTGGTTTCCTGCTTTTCCTTTTCCTTCTTGCTCCAATTCCCAAGTATGCCACACTCCTCCAAGAGTGCTCCAAGAAAACATCAAGTGTCCAAGAGTATGAGAGAGTAATAATAGAGAGATCTCCAAGCTAAAATTGACAAAAGGTTGAACTGACAAAAGCCATGAACTGATCCTTAGAAGCCTTTTATCAAATAGGCCTCTATTTTCTTCATTTTCCATTATTTTCCTTCATTTTCCTCCTCACGTGCAACCTGTGACCTTTCATCTTCCTTTTCTCCTATTTTCCATTATTTTCATAGATAAAATTCAAAATAATGTCTCGTGCCTTTCCCAATCCTTTGTCATTTCCTTTTCCAATTTCCATAGCCATTTATTAATCACAAGTGATCCTCGTCACTATGTTTTTTCCCAACATTTAGCTTGGAATATGTATCCCATGAACTTGGTTATTATTTTTTCTTTATTAACTTTATTATGGATTTTTTACTAGGGATGTTACAGAACCCTCCACCTTGGGGGGACACCATCCTCGATGTTCAATGACACCTACAACCAGCAAGACCACTGAAAATAAAAACTTCCCATGGAGCTTTATAACTTAGCTTGTTGCAGTATTTACAATGAACATCCTATTGAAAGCAATCAGCATAACCAGCATGACAACCATACCTCTTATTGGAGCTTTATAACACAACTCGATATAGTATTTACATACATATACATATGCATGGACATGACTAAAACACAACATCAAAACATATACCAAAACTGTTTTTCCTCAATCGGAAAATAATGATGGATGCATAGCTCGCATTTGATCAACCATCTCCCATGTATCTTCATTGGACCCAAAGTGCTTCCACTGCACTTTAACCTACTCGATTTCTTGGTTCTGGAGCATGAAAATCTTTCTCTACAAAATGCACTGAGGGTTTAGATGGAATTCTCCTTCTGGTTCTACCTGCAATACAAACTAGTCAATCACATTATCAACATCTTTAACATACTTCTTAAGCAATGACACATGGAAAGCATCATGGACTTTCACTGTCAGAGGCAATGCAAGTCGATAGGCTATTGGCCTAGTCCTCTCAAGAATATTGAAAGGTACAGAATACTGAGGTGCTAACTTCGCACATGACCCAGTCCTCGAGGAGCTCTTCTTGGGCTTGATGCACAAGTACACATGTTCCCCAACCTCAAACTCCTTAAACACCCTGTTTTGATATGCATACATTTTCTATCATGTGCTACCTTTAAATTCTACTTGATAACCTACATTTATTATTCTATGTTTGATCCAATCAATACCCTGTTTACTAGATCACTCCAACTGATAGGAGTATTACAACTTTGTTAGCCTCATACTCATATAAACAATCAATAAGTCCAAGTATTCACAAAATAATAAAATTATGAAACTCAGAAAATATAATTCCTACTTGTCTTTGGTGTGCTCATCAATTCTAGAATGACCATGTTCCTAATAATTCGGATTTTATTGAGGTCTAGTTGGTTGAGAGATTCTCTCCAAGTAGTTAGCCTCCTAGATTGGTGTGTGGTTGAGATATTCACTCAACCAAGATATTGTATGTCCAAAATAGACTAACTATCTTGATACATAACTTGATATATTTATATTGTATCATTATTATTTGTGAATATACAATGAAGCTAGAATCCTTTTCCGCCAAAGTTTTTGTCTCTCTGATATTATTTTGTTTTCATTTAATTATTTTCAATTAGTATCTGAAATGGTGAGCATATTGGTCACAGTATAGAAAGTTTTCATCTGGAGATCGAGATCGATCGTAGAAAGCCTTAAATGCATAGTTTATGGTACAATGAGTAATTTATTATGATCGAAGTTTCTCTTTTCCCTGAGAATTTGTGTTGAAGGATTTATGCACAAATGGTTTTGGTTCAATTTTTTATGTTTGAGATTGGCCAGCATGTTTCATGTGCTTTTGTTGTTGTCCCGCATAATTGAGCTTGATTTCTTGTAAAATGTGGAGAGCGATGTGTGAAGGTTTTTGTGCTCTTGGATTCCTTATTGGATGAATTATTGATCATCTATCTCATGTTGTTGCAAAGAGGGCATCGTTGTTGGAGCAAGGTTATGTGTGTAAAGATTGATGTGAGAAATCGTTGTTTTTTTTTGTTGCGGATATCTCAAAATAATTTTTTTTTTTGTTGAAGAGCCTTGTGCGAAGTCCTCTGGAAAAATGTGCATTGAATTTTTTATCATGAAGGATTAATAGCGGCAGTGCCTCCATACGCATGTTAGCAGCAGTGCCTCTGTGTGCATGTGATAGCATAAATCCAATAACACAGTGTTACACTTACCGTGATGCTTCAAAACCCATAACAGTGCATGGGGAAGATCAATTGGGTGTGAATAATTTGTGATAAAAAATCCAACATTGGACCCATAACAGTGCATGTGGAAGATCAGCTAGGTGTGAAGAATTTGTGATAAAAAATTCAGCATTGGACCATTGGATTGTTGCGATTGCCACGTGGAACCTGTAAATAACGTTTGGAAATCAGCAATGTTAACCCAACAATTTGAAATCTGAGGAAGCCATCTACACAAACCAGCATTAATAAGAGGCATTGAGGAGAGCGTTGATTCAATAGCGGCGTTGAGGAACTGTGTTACAAGTCTGCATAAATTAGAGGGTGTAGCTGCTTAATATGGTGCACAATTTTGTGATGTATGGTGTATGATTTATATTCTCCATGCCCATAATTTAAATTTTGACTCACTTTTTATAAGGTGACTTCATAAAATACATAAAGTTGTATTTCACCAAATGGCAAAGGTAAAATTGGAGTTTTAAGGAGATGTATTTTTTTTTAAAGACACAACAAAGTCAAAAAGGACTTAGGAACTATGAAGCTCTTGGAGTGAAAGCCAAAGTGAGGCAATGTTTAGATATTTTTATTTGTGTTGGAAGACAAGTGTTAAAAAGAACTTGCTTTGGACCAAGTTTTTTTTTAAGAACTGTGTGACCAGTGTGGAAGAGAATCCCTATTGAACAACCCTAGATGAAGGTGTGAAATTTACATTGAATTTATTGTGATGAAAGTGCCCAGTATGGAAGACTTTCCTAAATATCGTGCATATTATTCCAAACAAAAGAGTTTTCCCATTACTAATTGAGGTATGATGCATGTTTAAAAAAAAAAAAAAAAAATTAAGTCACTTTTTCTAGAGTGATTTTTAAAAAACTTCATGGAGAGGTGACCGTTTGTAATTTTTTATCAAATGGAGTGATAAGGTAATGGAATGGTAATAAGGTGTAATTTTTTTTTATAATATGGAGTGATAAGGTGTGATTTTTAGTTGTAATTATAAGGGGTAAGTTTGAAGTTTTTGGAGTGATAAGGTTGTAATTCCATGGGAGGTCATTTTGTGTTGAAATATGTAAATGGGTGGTCATAATTTTTATAAAAAATGGTTAAGAGAGTAAAATAGAATGGCTTTCTTTGCATAATCAATTCAGTTTGTTAGTTAAGTCAATTCCAAGCTATGAATATATCAAGTTGAGTGAAGTTCATAATTTTTTAAATAGAAGTAAAAGTCCAAATTTAAGTCCAAGTCAAGTTGATAATCATTGAGAGAAGATGAGTTGGGAGTTTAGGAAATGTTTGCAAGGGTGCCTTTGAACCTGACACCTAAGCTAGTCATTAAATCAAATTGGTAGGGAGTTGAGTTATTTAGAAATAAATTAAGAAGTAATCTACTCGTTACATTACATTGTAAAAATAATTAACTTCGGTGAATTTTTGGTGGTAGAAAACACCCTAAATTTTTTAAAATGAAATCAAGTGAACATGAAATTGAAAGAGGAAAAGAAAAAATCTAAGATCAAGTGAGCATGAAAATTAAGCAAGTGTTAAAATCAAGCGAGCGAGTTCAAATGGAGCAAAGTATTCAATTGTTAAATTTTGTGAACAACTGATACTATCCGTTGTTGAGGACACAGTGAAAATTTGCAAAGCCACTCTTGTTGATATTAAAATGCATCTACATCGAGCACGTGAAATGATTGAGTGTCTCCAACTTGAGTCACAGATACAATGTGATGAGCTGCTACAGAAGGGTCATGTTTCGAAGCCATTCAACAATACAACTTCAAATGTTGATTCCAAGCCACTCAGTAATACAACTTCAAGTGTAGAAGTTGTACATGATCAAGCTCAACTTTCCAAGCCAATCATCAAACCATGGGAAGAAATTTAATACAACAAAAATAGATATGGTTTAGGATATGACAAAGATGAAAACAACTTTCATATTCCTAATTATTCAAAACCAATCAAGTTCATTAATGGAGGATTTCTTGATCAAGCAGCATCAAAAACCAATGAGAAAGTTGAAGAAAAGCTAAAATGTCAACATTGTCAAATAATTGGTCATAGGGAATATCATTATTTTTATCTCCATCCTTGTCACCATTATGGCAAGAAGAACCACTCATCAGAGAGATGTTTCAAACAAAACCAACCAGCCAGATTGAAGATTAATTATGCATGGATTGAATCTTGGGAGTGGTTGTTTATAGTCAAACGATTGTATATGTTTTAATGTAGAATTCAGTCTAACATGAAGACAAATATTGCAACCAAGAGTGAAAATATGGTACTCTCATGCACCTGAAATGGGGCGTACAATAGTGAAACTCTCCTACATTTGAAGGGGGGGGGGAGTTCAAAACAAACGCAGATGGTTATGGTCTCTCCTTTCAGCTGAAAAAGGAGGGAATCGATGATGAAATTTAAAATTGAATTGATGACGGTGATTTTCAAACTAAAAGTTTCGAAAAAAATACAATTTTCCAGGGGGAATCAAAAAAATTCAGTGGACAACCAATTGGGATGTTGATTGAGAGCAAATGCGGGAATTGTTTTTTCACTTGGATGGTCATTGGACCTCGTAAAGGATAAATAGATCCTTTTGAATTTTATTTTGACATTTGATTGAGTTTTCAATCATTTTCAAGGATGTATCGGACATGCAATTAATTCACTTATGTTGGTTCACTCTTTTCATATTGGAGTTTTCGGAATCCATATTTGGCGGTTTTTCACGAAGTTTTTCATTGAGGCTCAAGTCAACAGTTTCAACATGAAGACTTGGACATGGTACCAAGTTCTTACTCTAGACTTATGATTGAAGGGGGGAATGTTAACCTCATACTCACATAAACAATCAATAAGTCCAAATATTCGCAAAATAATAAAATTATGAAACTTGGAAAATATAATTCCTACTTTTCTTTGGTGTGTTGATCAATTCTAGAATGAGTCTATTCCTTATACTTGGGATTTTTTTGAGGTCTACTTGGTTAAGATATTCTCTCCAACTAGTTAGCCTCCTATATTGGTGTGTGGTGGAGATATTCGCTCAACCAAGATATTGTATGTCCAAGATAGACTAACTATCTTGAGACATAGTTTGATGTATTTATATTGTATCATTATTATTTGTGAATATATAATCAGGCTAAAAGCCTTTTTCGTCAAAGTTTTTATCTCTCTCATATTATTGTTTTTTCATTAATTATTTTCAAATCTGCGCATAAAGTGACTCAAATGGAATCATCCTCAGAGACTCCTGATACCCATTGTTGTAAGCAAGATCAACCATAGGTAGATACTCTTCCCACTTCCATTGTTGATGCATAGCATACATTCTCAACATGTCCTCTAAAATCCTATGGAACCTCTCTGTGTGTCAATTTGTTTGTGGATGATAAGTTGTACTAAAGGCCAACTTTGTACCCAAACCTACAAACAACTATTCCCAGAACGTAGAAGTGAACTTGACATCCATGTCTGACACAATATTCTTCGGTACACCATGAAACCTCATTATGTCTCTGATGAATATTTTTCTACGTCATTAATTTAATAAGTAGACTTCACTATAATGAAATGCTATACCTTTGTCAACATGTCCACCACAACCATAATAGAATCATGTTGTCTATATGTCCTCGGTAAACTTGTAGTCAAATCCATATAAATGACCTCCCATTTCCACTCTGGAATCAGAATTTGTTGTAGTAAACCACTTGGATGCTTACACTTTAGTTTTACCTGTTGAAACTATAAACATATATCCACAAAATCTATAATTACTTCTTTCCTCATATTCTGCCAATACTAGAACTTCTTCACCACTGTCAAGGTTTTCTTATATCTTGGGTGACCTGAATATGATTTAGCATGAAATTCCCTCAAGATAAGCTTCTTGAGCTCGTTTTTGTCTTGCACATAGATCTTGTCCCTAAATATTACCAACCTGTATACTATGAGATGATAGTCCACATCCTGATCACCTGTACCCTGTTATAGCCTGTGAATAAGCTCCCTATACCCTACTGACCTGCCTGTAAGATCTGATCATGTAGATCTATCCCATATGAACTCATAGATGCAATGTGATTTACCTATATTATTATACTAAGATCATCTGCAACCATGTTCTCTTTACCTTCAATGTACCTTATCACAAAGTCGAACTCACTGATCGTTGTTGAAAATGCAGCAAGATGATGGAGCTTAGTGAAATGAAGTCGCCTTCACTAAGTGGGCCCACAGGCAAATTCTGGCGCAAATTCTGTTTTTAGACTATGTCTATTTTTAGACATATGGAGCATGGTCCGGGGATTGCAGTATGTTATTCTTGGAGTATTGGTCATGTTGGTAAAAATAGATGGACCTCTATTTTTTGGACCTATAGGTCGAAGTCTATTTTTAGACTGCCTATTCCTTAAAATAGGGAAGTCAAATATTATTTACCCTTAATAATATTTGGACTATAAACTTCAGTTTACTCTCTTGGAGCACTTCAGTTCGAGCCTTGGAAGTGGCTCATGCATCTGACAGAGGAATTACGCTATTCCTAAGGGTTTGGTGAGTACATGCATGGTTGACTTCAGTTAGGACTTCAGTGGCAGAAGTTTGGTGGAGTTAATGAGACAGCTAGTGGAGTTGTGTTCGATTTAATTTAGTTGAACTGGTTGAGATTAGTTTAACTAGCTAATCAACTAGTTATGAGTGGAGTGAATTAAATATTATTTAATTCATTAATTAGGAACTCATTATTCAACTCAAGAACACATCAGTTCACTACAGTGCATGGACAGTTCAGTGGAGACCAGTGAAAGAGGTAGATGAAAGGGTAAAGTTAGCTATCAGTGGCGACATCAGTTGTGCATGAGATTTGCACCACACTTGGAGGAATTTCCCATGATGATTGCGCTGTCAAGCCAAGGAGATTCGAACCTTGGATCTCTATATAGACAAGCCATGATTGCGCAATAGAGGCAAGGCAATTAGTGGTGAGTTTTGAACCAGTAACCTGTTCAAAACCAAGCTAGTTTGTGTGTAACTTCATGAGAAAGTACTGAGTACTTGTGAGGAGTATTGTAATGATTTTGTTACATGTTTTCTCCATTATAATATACACAATAGCTGCGGGGTTTTCAGCTATAAGCTTTCCCCATACATACTGTGTTAATGTGTATGATGATTTGATGTGCTATCGCTTGTTTTATTTCCGCATGTGTGATGATCTGAGTGGAAGAGATTATGTGTTGCATATGAATTCGAATTAATATGTGATCAGGATAGTCTCGGTGGATAATTAATCATTATTCAGCAAATTTCTACATGGTATCGGAGCTATTGAAGCAGAGATTGATCATCACAGTGATTACAAACTTATTTCGGTAGACAGAGTCTGCATGCAGGCCAGGTAGCCTCTGGATCCATCCTTTCTTTTGAAAGGTGATATATCCAGTAAATGCCCCTTGCAATCAATCTCTGTGCTAGAAATAATTTGTTCTCACAGATCTAGAGTGGTTGAGCTTTGAGGTGGAATTCGAATTTTGAAGTAGTTTTGTTTTCTTGGTGTCGGTGTTGAAAATGTCTTTCAACGGTTTGTGACTCAAATATGCTCTTGAAGGCAGTTCGAATTATGTTGCATGGAAGGATCACATGGAGGCAGTATTAGAAGATAATGGTCTGAAGGAGTTCGTAGATACGGATGTCCAAAAGCCCACTGATCCTGCTGAAGTCGAAGCATGGCAAAAGAATATGGCGAAATGTCGAAGGATCTTGTTGGAGGGCGTCAAGGATCATATTGTATCCAGCCTGCATGGAAAGGCTTCTCCATATTTAATGTGGAAAGCTTTGACGGATCTATTCCATAGTAAGAGCGACCAAAGGAAGCTGGCGCTCAAAGATAAGCTCAGGAACATCAAGATGGAGAAAGGTGACAGTATCGCCAAATACCTCACGAAGTTGACTCAATGCAGAGATGAGCTGGGAAGTGTGGGGGTGACCGTCGAAGATGAGGACATGGTCGACCTGGCTCTCCTTGGTCTTCCGAAGGCTTGGCACTCATATCAAGATAGTGTCAATGGTCGGGAGAAGCTGCCGGGATGGGAGCGCCTTTGGGCGGATCTCATGCAGGAGGAGATAAGGAGGACTACTCAAGATGGATCTTCATCAAAGGGAGCTGATGAAGAAAACTGCGCTTTGGTGTCCAAAGCTAAGAAAGGGAAGGGTAAGAAAACCTCTCATTCTGGAGCTAAGGGCAAGAAGCAGGACATGGCGAAAGTGAAATGTTTTCACTGCCATGATCACGGACATTATGCTACAAATTGTCCAAAGAAGAAGAAGAACAAGCAAGCGGGAAGATCTGCAGATGGAGAAGCTTTGGCTTCACAGTTCGAGCTTGACTTTTCACTGATCGCATGCTTGGTTTTCAAGTGTGCTGGGATCGGTATGGTTCTTGGACAGCGGTGCGTCATTTCATATGACGGGAGATCGGGAGTTGTTCTCAGATCTGGAGGACAAAGATTTGGGTGTGCACATCGAGATGGGCGATGATGGTAGATACGGTGCGACTGGTATCGGTACCATATCCTTTCAGAGGGAGTCTGGTAAACCCTTTGTATTGAGGGATGTCATGCATGTACCTGGATTGAAGAAGAACTTGATCTCTATGGCGATGTTGGAGGATAAAGGGTATGATGTGGTCTTCAGCGAAGGAAAAGCCTTCCTGCGCAGTAAGACTACTGGAGAGAACCGGAAGATAGGGGTTCGAACCAAGAACCTTTATCAGTTGCAGGTAGATGGCTGCGCAGCTATGGCATGCAAGGCGGGAGAAGTGGTGAGCCGGGATGATGAGGGCGAACTGTGGCACGGGAGATTGGGCCACCTTCACCATGGAGCTTTGAAGATTCTGCAGCAGATTTCTACTGGGCTTCCTAAGGGCACCCTTGCGCAGTCAGATCAGTGCAAGGGGTGTACTTTAGGGAAGTATGTGAAAGCCACCTTTCACGAGAAGGATAGTCGCGCCACGACGATCCTTGAGAGAGTTCACACGGACGTGTGTGGTCCTTTCTCAGTTGCTTTGACAGCAAAGCACAAGTATTATGTGATCTTTGTTGATGATTTCTCTCGAAAGTGCTGGATCTTCTTCATGCAGAAGAAGAGCGATACATTCGCGAAGTTCTGTGAGTTTAAAGCACTGGTCGAAAAGGAGTCGGGGAAGAAGGTGATTGCTCTAAGGAGTGATAACGGTGGTGAATTCATCTCGGCTGAATTCAAGGAGTTCTGCAGCGCAGAAGGGATTCGGAGAAAGCTCATCGCACCCCATAACCCACAGCAGAACGGGGTGGCTGAGCGGAAGAACAGAACGATCGTGGGTGCTGCACGGGCGATGTTGCATGATCGGGGCCTACCCCTTCACTTGTGGGCTGAGGCATGCAATACAGCAGTGTATGTGCAGAACCGTTGTCCTCACAAGGTTCTTGGCATGAGTACACCGGAGGAGGCTTATTCTGGCAAGAGGCCTGATATTTCCCATTTGTGGATTTTTGGTTCTCTTGTCTACATGCATGTGACGAAGGATGCGAGAAGGAAGCTGGATCCAACTGCTGAGGTTGGAATATTTGTGGGGTACACTGATACACCTCACAACTATCGGGTGTATTTTTTAGACAGTCGAAAGACTGTTGTGCGACGGGATATAAAATTTCAGGAGGAGAAAGCCATGCGGTGTTCGCTTGAGAGGGAGCTACACTTGCATGCAGATGAGGAGCTGTTAGTTCCTAAGGAGGAGCTTCCGGATGTGGATCAGCCACAAGAGGAGGTTCAAGAGGTGGAAGAAACCACCCATGTAGCGCCAACCATCAGAGGGCACATGCGCACTACAGAAGCTGAGCGACTGGCTCGAGATGCAGAGAAGGTTGTAGGACCACCTACAGCACAGCGCAGACAGAGGCAGTCACCGGATCGGTACACTGGATACATGGCTCTTGTGAGTCAATGTGTTGTGACGGAACCATCCTCTTTTGAGGAAGCTGTGGAGGAACCCGCATGGTTTGATGCCATGATCGAAGAATATGATTCGATCGTCAGGAACAGTGCATGGGAGATTGTCTCAAGACCGGTGGGGAAATCAGTGGTGGGTTCGCGATGGATCTACAAAGTGAAGCAGGCGGCTGACGGGAGTGTGGAGAAGTACAAGGCGAGATTTGTCGCCCATGGCTTCTCACAGATCGAGGGGATTGACTATGAGGAGACTTTTGCACCTGTCGCAAGGTACTCTTCCATACGGATGATCCTTGCTCTCTCAGCGCAGATGGGGTGGCACATTCATCAGATGGATGTGAAGACTGTGTTCCTCAATGGAGTTATTGAGGAGGAGGTGTACATAGAGCAGCTTGAAGGTTTCGAGATCTTCAGCAGTGAGTCGCATGTGTGCCGACTCAAGAGAGCACTGTACGGGCTGAAGCAAGCACCTCGTGCTTGGTACACTCGCATAGACAGCTACTTCACCGGGCTTGGATTCTCCAAGAGTGAGGTGGATCCAAACCTATACCAGATTGTGGTGGAGGGAAAGTTGTTGATCATTGTACTGTATGTAGATGATCTGATTTTGACTGGCGATGAGCATTTGATACTTTCATGCAAGGAGGATCTTGCACGAGAGTTTGAGATGAAGGACTTGGGCATCCTTCATTATTTCCTGGGATTGGAGATTTGGCAGCGCAGCGGAGGACTGTTTGTTTCTCAGGGCAAGTATGCCCGGGAGATTTTGGAGAGGTTCAACATGCAAGGCTGCAAGCCTGTTGATACCCCTCTTCCTGGTGGATGGAGGAAGGGAGATGCTACTTCGGAGGAGGTAGTGGATGCCACTGTCTATCGACAGTTGGTGGGGTCGTTGATGTATCTGGTCAATACTCGACCCGATATATGCTATGCAGTTAACCGGCTTTCGCAAGCTATGGTTAAGCCTACCAAGCTCTTTTGGAAGGCGGGCAAGCATGTATTGCGCTTATTAGAGGCACATCGGGATATGGTCTATGGTACAAACAGGAGGATGGAGCGAAGCTTTCTGGCTTCACTGATGCAGATTGGGCAGGGAGTCCAACGGATCGGAAGAGCACTTCTGGAGGAGTTTTCAGCATTGGGTCGACAGCAGTTTCCTGGTACAGCAGGAAGCAGAGATCCGTGGCACTCAGTTCAGCAGAGGCCGAGTACATGGCAGCAAGCCTGGCTGCATGTGAGGCTATTTGGATGAGGAAGATCCTCGCAGGTTTGTTCAGGTTGCATTTGGAGCCTACAGTGATCTACTGTGATAACCAGAGCTGCATCAAGCTCTCGGCTAATCCAGTTTTTCATGATAGATCCAAACATATCGACATCAGGTACCATCACATCAGAGATTGTGTTCAGCGGAGGATCATGATGCTTTCATATGTTCCCACGGAGGATCAGGATGCCGACATCCTGACGAAGGCGCTCACCAGGAGCAAGTTCGAATTCCACAGAGGCAGGATAGGGATTGCAGATAATCCATATCTTGCCGAGAGGGAGTGTTGAGAATGCAGCAAGATGATGGAGCTTAGTGAAATGAAGTCGCCTTCACTAAGTGGGCCCGCAGGCAAATTCTGGCGCAAAGTCTATTTTTAGACTATGTCTATTTTTAGACATATGGAGCATGGTCCGGGGATTGCAGTATGTTATTCTTGGAGTATTGTTCATGTTGGTAAAAATAGATGGACCACTATTTTTTGGACCTATAGGTCGAAGTCTATTTTTAGACTGACTCTCCTTAAAATAGGGAAGTCAAATATTATTTACCCTTAATAATATTTGGACTCTAAACTTCAGTTTACTCTCTTGGAGCACTTCAGTTCGAGCCTTGGAAGTGGCTCATGCATTTGACAGAGGAATTACGCTATTCCCAAGGGTTTGATGGCATCATGCATGGTTGACTTCAGTTAGGACTTCAGTGGCAGAAGTTTGGTGGAGTTAATGAGACAGCTAGTGGAGTTGTGTTCTGTTTATTTTAGTTGAACTTGTTGAGATTAGTTTAACTAGCTAATCAATTAGTTATGAGTGGAGTGAATTAAATATTATTTAATTCATTAATTAGTAACTCATTATTCAACTCAAGAACACATCAGTTCACTACAGTGCATGGACAGTTCAGTGGAGACCAGTGAAAGAGGTAAATGAAAGGGTGGAGTTAGCTATCAATGGTGACATCATTTGTGCATGATATTTGCACCACACTTGGAGGAATTTTCCATGATGATTGCGTTGTCAAGCCAAGGAGATTCGAACCTTGGATCTCTATTTAGACAGGCCATGATTGCGCAATAGAGGCAAGGCAATTAGTGGTGAGTTTTGAACCAGTAACCTGTTCAAAACCAAGCTAGTTTGTGTGTAACTTTATGAGAAAGTACTGAGTACTTGTGAGGATTATTGTACTGAGTTTGTTACATGATTTCTCCATTATAATATACACAATAGCTGCATGGTTTTCAGCTATAGGCTTTCCCCATACATACTGTGTTAATGTGTATGATGAATTGATGTGTTATCGCTTGTTTTATTTCCGCATGTGTGATGATCTGAGTGGAAGAGATTATGTGTTGCATATGAATTTGAATTAATATGTGATCAGGATAGTCTCGGTGGATAATTAATCATTATTCAGAAAATTTCTACAATCGTGGCCAACCATCTAGCTTGTCTGGAATTCAGTTTCGGTTGGTCAAATAAGTACCTCAATCCATTGTGATCACTAATCAACACAAACCTCCTTCCAAGAAGATAGTGCATCCACATCTTCAATGCATGAACAATCGTTGCCAACTCAAGATCATGTGTCACATAGATATGCTCACGCTCATTTAGTTTCCTTGATTCATAGAACACTACGTGTCCTTCATGCATCAAGACTCCGCAAATTCCTCTCTTGCAAGAATCTATACATACCATGAACTCCTTGTTCGGATCTGCAATCTTTAAAACTGGAGCATTTGTCAACAACTGATTCAACTACTCAAAATTGGCTACACATTCCTCTATCCATTCAAATTTTTTACCTTTCCTCTGCAATGATGTAATGGGGTAGGAAATATGAGAGAAGTTCCTAATGAACCTCCTATAATAACCTAATAATCCCATGAATGATCTTACCTCATCCATGTTTCTAGGATTTTTCCATTCCATAATAGCTCTTATATTTTCCAAATCCATTGTTATGCCTTCCTTGGAAACCACATGCCCCAAGTAATGTACCTTTGTCTAAAAGAAACTACATTTTCCAAGCTTGGCATACAATTGATGTTATTTTATCAATCTCAACATTTTTTGTAATTGTTCGGCATGCTCTTCCTCATTCTTAGAATATATCAATATATCACAATGAATACAATAACAAACTTATCCAGATAAGGATGCAACACACTATTCATCAGGCACATAAAAGTAGTTGGAGCATTAGTCAAACAAAATGGAACTACAACAAACTCATAATGCTGATACCTGGTCCTAAAAATAGTCTTGTAGATATCCTCTTATTTGATGTGTACTTGATGGTATCCTAATCTCACATCCTGGAACTGCTACAAAACCGGATACTTCTTCAATACATTCACATACTAAACTTCCTTACATTTATTGCTTTGAATATGAAATGATAATAACACACACCCTTTCTTATGATTGTGCTTTTCCTGCATATTTGTAACCATTCTGACTGATGTAGCCTTTTTCTTACCCTACAAGATTACTTGTTCCTGATTGTCATCCAAGCAATCAATAGTCTTATCATAGCAGTATACCTTAATCCTGTGAAGATTCAACTAGTTCATACCCAATAGAAAACTATATGATCACAATGAAAGCACATTCAAATGAGTTGATGTAGGAATACCATTCAGCTCAAATGCATAATATCTTACCTAGTGATAGACCCTTTTCTTTGTACATGTATCCAACTGCACTAACCAAGGCTTTGCATGCACTTTCTTACTCAAACCACACTTATCCACCAGGTCAGGATTAACATACTATAATTAGATCCAAGGCGAATCAAAATAGAAACAATTTGATCACAAATATTACCGTCCATCTCAATAATAGATGTTTGATTATCATCCTTCATGTTATCCAACGTTGCATAAATCCTAGGAATACTATGTCCAACATCCCCCATTGTTTGCGCCTCCTGAGCACTATAAATTTGCAATCTACCACCCTGATGCTATATACAATCTCTCTTGATACGATCTTTGCCACATGTCCAACATTGTAAGGGCTTCTCAACCACACCCTTATTCTACTCCTCAAATTGAAATCCATGTCCTATGTTAGATGCATTCATAGGAGGTGTTGCATTTTCTTTGTTACATGTGTCTTAAGGTCTTGTTCACTTCTTATCCTGATTTCCTTTATCTTTTGCATTACCTCTCAAACCCTGCTTAGTCTCAGATTTTCACTTTGATTTCTCATATAAATTATTTAGCTTCCTGATGGATTCCTCCAATGATATGGGTGCATCAAACTCAATCCTGCATTTGATTGCTATCGTCAACCCACTGATGAATCTATGAATATTCCCTTTCTCCTCATTCAAATAAGGCATGTACCTAAATAAATCCAAGAATATACTAATGTACTCCTCATTGGTCATAGATCCCATCTTTATCTCATAAAATTTTGTCTATGTGTCATCATAGTATCTCTCTTTTGAAAATGCAGTAAGAAATTCCTAATTTAATTCTCCCCTTATTAAATTAGGAGAAACTCAAAATTCCACATCAACAGAACTTTTCAATGAGTTAACTAAGGTGGTATAGTTATCACTCAGTTATCTTAGTTAATTATAGGTGGGGGTATGAACTTGAGTTGTGTATAGTGATTCCTAAATCTTAGGAGCCTAGGTTGAGTTAATTTTAATTGTAACAATTTAATCCTGCTAATTGAGTTATGGTCAGTTAAACTAGTTCCAACTATTGAAGGAACTAGTGGAAGGTCTGGCAGTAGGGTGTAACTTTAGAGTTTAACTAGTTAACTGATTAATCAACCTAAATTAACTCATGCATGCATAGAATTTGAGTTACCCATTTGATATTGGAGTTCAAGGGTAGTGTACTATTAGTTGTAAACTTTTCCAAGTTGTACAGGTCATGCATGTTATCAAAGAATGACCTAAAGGAATTGCGCAATCCAGATTAAGGAATTTCCTAAATAATAGGGGTTAATTCCTTGAGGAAAAAAGCAATGAAATAGGGGCTTGGAGGCATAAAATTTTGGCTAATTATTGGACAAGGTCATTTATTCAAGCATAGGATAGAAGATACAGGTACAGTTTGAGCTCAAGGTTGATCAGAGCATATCTTATTCATCTATATTATTTGATTAATGTAATACAAATAGTAAGGGGTTTTGACCAGTTGCTTTCCCATAGATATATCTTTATATATGTGTGTTGAATCTTGATGCATGTAAATTCTTTGTTTTCACGGTCATGAATTTACTTCCGCAGATCAGTAGAGTAGAGTCTAGTCTTGTGATTTAGTAAATTTCATGAGCAGTTTAGGATCTACACATTAATTTCTACATGGTATCATATATAGATTCACAATATAGAAGAGAATTCGAAGTTTTATTTGCAGGAGGTTTTAATTTGAAGATCAGTGTTACAGGTTTTCTCCAAGACTAGGAAGATGGCTTTGAATGGACTCAGGCTCGAGTATGCTTTAGAAGGAACCAAACATTTTGTGGAATGGAAGATGTGCATGGAGGAAGTATTGGATAACAATGGGATGCTAGAATACATCAAGGTAGATATAGAAAAACCCCCAACATCTGATGCCCAGGATCTTGCTCAATTAAAGAAGTATATGGCTAAAGCGAGGAGAATCATATTGGAGGTATTTAGGGATAATATTGTCTCGAATCTCCACAGGAAAGAGACTCCATTCACAATGTTGAAAAAACTTCTAGAGTTGTTTGAGAACAATAGTGACCACAAGAAGTTGGCACTCAATGACAAGTTTTTAAGTATTAAGATGCAAAAGAATGAAACAATTACGAAATAATTGAGCAGGTTTACACATTGTTTTGATGAACTTGGCGGGGTTGGTGTCACTATCCCTAAAGAATACTTGATAGCTCCAAGTATTTTGGTCCTTCCCAATATTTGGCATAGTTATCAAGATTCGGTAAATGGTAGAGAAAAACTACAATTGTGGGAGCAGTTACGATATGATCTAGTGCAGGAAGAAATAAGGCATATAAAATGAGATGGGACTTCATCCGAGTTTAAGGATGAGGAGAATTGTTTCTTGGATAGAAAGGAAAAAAATTGGAAAGGGGATAAATCCCAATCCAAAGCATAATTTAGTCAAGGGGAGAAGAAGAAGGACTTGTCCAGAATCAAGTGCTTTCACTACCATGAATTCGAGCACTATGCCCCGAACTTACCACAGAAGAAGACAACTAAGAAGACCTTAGGAGGAGCGGCACGTGAAGCTCTAGCTTCACAATGTTAGGTTGATTTTACCCTCATTCCATGCATGGAAAGCATAGTGATTGAAATGTTTGGTATCTCGATGGTGGTGCCTCATTCCATATGATGGGGAACAGATATTTCTTCAGTGACTTGGAGGATAAATACCTCTAGATGCACATCGATATGGGAGATGATGGAAGGTATAGCACTATCAGGATTGGCATTGTCACATTTTAGAGGGATTTGGACTCACCTCTCACGCTCAAGGATGCGATATTTTTATCGTGTCTAAAGAATAATATGGTTTCCTTCGTAGTGTTGGAAGACTGTGGCTATGATGTGATATTCGTCAAAGGAAATGAAACCCTAAGACACATCGCCATGGGATAAGTGAAGCAAATAAGGGTTCGAGTGAAGAACCTCTACAGGTTGGATGTGGAAGATTGTGCTTCTTTGAGCACAAAATAAAATAAGGTTTAGAGCTGATATGTCGGTGAATTATGGCATAAAATACTTTGCCATTTTCATCATGGATATTTTAATATCATGTATCATATCACCACAGGCATCCCCAATGAGCACTAGATCAACAAAACACATGCAAAGCCTTTTGCCTTGTGGAAGTACACAAAATCCACCTTCAATGATCGAGATAGCATGGCGCATGCAATCCTTGAAAGGATCCACTTATTTTTGTGGAAATTTCTTGACAACCTCCACTGCCAAGCACGTGTATTATTTTATATTTGTAGATGATTTATCACATAAGTGCTATATTTTCTTCATGTAGAAGAAATACCATACATTCACCAACTTTTTTTAATTTAAAGCACTTGTTGCTAAATAAACCGACATCAAAGTGTTACGAGATGAATTACCCTAGAGTCTGGGTTGAGAACCCCAATAGAGGAAGAGGCATACAGGAGCAAGAAGCAAGAAAATTGATTCAAATCCTAGTAAAAATGGGAGAAGTGACCTTAACCAAAGGTCCTACGCTTGAGGTCGGTCCCATAGGGTTCAAACCCTATGCTTCTCCAAGTGCTTCAAAACCTACAATTCATTCAAGAAAATCACATAGACTAGTATTAATTGAAATCATGTTCTAGATGTCAGTGGTTAGATAATATAAGCTTATAGAAAATAGCATGAAATCAACTATAACAAGATCATAACATGTATAAAAGCATTAAATATAATGACATCAGGAACAAAACAAAGTTTATTTATTGATGTATGTAAAATATGTGGAGGAATACCACCTAATTCAGCCACAGCTCAAAGTGAAACCATCCTTTGGATCTTCCCAACCCAAGCCTCAATAATATTCTTCCATAAGGATACACAAGGATGTCACATAAGGGAGGTTAAAATCTTTGAAATGGAAACAAGGGATTTCACAACCTTGGAAGTGCAAGAGGCACACGGATAATCAGACTTGATCAGGGACTAAAAGGCTATAGTATCAATACATATCTCTCTCTCTCCTTAAGGCCTTCCCATGAGGTGTATTTATACTTCCTCAAAACAAAAAAAATCAGTTGGGAAACAGTTTGGCCACGGGCTCCTGTAAGTAAGCTTCCGGTGTAACCCGTAAACCCTGCCCAGAAAATAGGGAATTTATATTTTTCTCATATTTTAAATTATATACACGGGTTGGGTATAACTAGACCTGCATCTGCACGCATTTTTGAGAGGGTAGAGTCACGTATGGAATTCAAAATAATGTTTTTTAGGTAAAAGACCAAGTTTGGAGGGAAAGGGTTGCCCAAGGCCAATACATAGAACATAAAGTATATAGAGGTGATAAATGATGCTATCACAGATGCCCCCTAATATGTGAGGTCAGAAGGGGTAAATGATGGTTGAAATTTATTGTGTATTAGAATAATTTTGTGAGGACTTGAGAGGACTTCACCGGATTTCAGCCTACCAAAACCAATGGAAGAGATCAGAAAGCAAGCTCATGTCTAGGGTGGGCATACCCATGCTCAATTAAATTAAAGCATGCCTGCATATCAAGTATGGAGCGGATCCGATATGTATACAAGTACAACATAAATTGCAAAGTACATAGTGGATCATCTGATCACAGCCTCAAGAAGTACATAACAAAGTCATTTCATAGTATCACATCTAGAAGAATTTATCAATGATGCTAAGAAATATATTTGATCACTGAAGTCACAGAATTGAATCTCCAAGTACCGAATCATAAGTAGTGGAATAATGGTACTTCATGCAACTCAAGTGCCAAGATATAAGATGTTGCTATGATAACCTGCAACATATAATGTGGATGGTATCACTGGCAGAAAACTAAAGGAGTTGTCAAAGTGAACCAAAGCATGTTGATGCAAACCCTAGGTCTTCATTGATTACCATGGTACAATTCTAAACTATGGGAATACAATTACTGATCATTGATATGTACCATTAACAAGCGTGAGACAACTCACTGATAATGATGATGATATTCAAGGTACCCCAGTACAAATGAATGAGTTGAAGTCGAGCACTTGAGAGAATCTACCAATGAGGAGACATTGATGTATTCTCACTGTTGATAGTGAAGGAGTCTGCCATGGACAAATGCAAACCCTAAGGTACTGAAAAAGGACTCTAGACCTTCTTCCCAGAGAAATGTGTCGGAGTCGATGGGAAAAGATCTGTTGGAAGGAAGGCATTAAGGCATCCCACATCAATCCAGCGTTAGTGTAACCTGCAGGCCAAATTTGGAAAGAATCGGACGAAGAAAGATGAATTAACCAACCCGAAGCATGTTTCTGGTGTACACAAAATGTAGCTAACGCATGGCAGAATTCCTATGAACCAACCAATAATGAAAGTTGACATAGAGGCGAGGAATCCACCAATAGGGTCAAATGGAAACCAAGGTACTGCATGAATCCCAATGTGTGATAATGAAAGCTGACATCGAACACAAGGGAAACCAATCAGTCAAATATCCGTGACGTTGATCAAATGCTAAGCACAATGTCACCTATCAATGATGGAAATAGGGCCAGGGTGTGGCTCTAGGTTTACTCTCAGAGCAATTTTTCGAAGTCGATAAGAGCAAACCCATCATCAAGAATTCAATGGATACCTTATTAACTAGCACAAGCAAAAGACCAAATAGTTGATGTGATAGAACATAACTTTGATAGACCGGGGATGGCCGAATGAAAAATGAGTCAAGAGACACCGCAGAAAGGTTGACTCGGGTTTAATTCCCTTGAACAAAAGCACGACTCAAATGTGACTATATGGTAGCATATGATAACTTTTTATAGGCTTTTCATGAAGGAGGCATGAATAAACCCTCCATATTATTGGAAGAGATAACCAACCGAGGGAGTATTGACTCAATAACAAGGTTATGGCTCTCCTAATTCAAACTAAATCCCATCCCAATGGAGAAAAGACTTTTTTTTTTGTGCTTTGTTCAAGGGTGACACAACTGACTTTTAGTTGCCATAAAATATGAAAGTAATGTCCCATTCCCTCTCTTTGTGGGTTTTTTAATTTTTTTGTCTTTTTCATATTGAAAGCCTGAAAAGGAATAAAAGAATGCCTATAGTACAGTGGATATAACAAGTCTCGGGAAACAGATGCACTAGTTCCTGGGATAGGAACAATCCTATGCTCAATGTTTTTTCCACGGGAAAAGGGTGTCAAGTTGCAGAGGCTAAGTGATTGAAAGGTTGATTTTGTAGAAATATATTGCCAAAAAGTTGGCTTATACATTATTTTAACCGAAGCTGGCTTAAGGACAAGAGATACAAATGGTCAACATGCAATGCAGTAGAACAACTCAAGAATAGGGAGCCTCTAGGGTATATAGCCAGAAAGATAATGAAGAAGAAGAAGAATGAAGCTTCATCACACAAGTCATGGTAGGACTAAAGAGGACTCTTGAGCCTACACAATTTTCTTAGCATGGGAAACATATGCTAGCGAGGATATAACTAGGAAGCACGTGTAAAGGATAGCTCTACCATCATATGATGATTTTATAAATCAGCGAGTGAAAATGGTTTTAATAATCATAACATGATGGGGTCAACCCTATGGAAATAGATCAGTGTGGAGGCAAGATTGTATAATGCAATGGAAAGTGGATTTCCATAATCTATATTCCAGTGCTAAAAACAATACCTGCCATGACGGGTCAGCGGTCATGGAATCGAAGCAGTAAAAATTGTCTCAAAATATGTTTTGTAACCAGCTCCAAAAAATAGAAGAAAAGAGATATCAACGCCTTAGAAATGAGCCACTTCGAGGGGGAAACCTCCAATACATTACATAAATGAACAATTCTTGGATGATATAAATGACCAAAACCTCCTTCTATATATAGGAGTCCATGGGGCCACAATATAATCCTAGTGGGGCCACAATGTAATCCTAGCCGACCTAACAATAATAATGTAAGGGCACAACAATAACAATATGGGGGTTACAGGGGTACAATAATAACAATAAGGGGGGCTACACTAACATAATAAGGGGCTACACTATTAATATAGGGACTTAACATGCCCCTCTCTTTCAAACAAGTGTTGTCCTCAACGCTTGATTATTTCTTGATGCTTCTGTATAAAATTCTCATCCTCCCATGTGAAATATTCTACAGGAAAGTTCTTCCACTTGCTGAGATACTCTAAAATTGATCGTACTTGTCGAGTTCTTGTTTCTATGACTGCTTCATAACTTCTTTCGATATGATGTTGATCTTCCTGTTGTTTCATTAGATTCTGCACCAAAGTTGGGTTATCCTTTGAGAGTTGGAGAACTTGTTGTTGATGCTCGATGTGATCTTCCACTAATTTATCATCCATATTTGCTATTATTTGATCCTTCAAACCATCCAACTTAGCCTTCATTTCTTCTTTTAAACCATCTATTTCATCTTCAATTGCTCTTCGTAAGATTGAAACTTGTTGCACTTGGTACCGTAATTTTGATATCTCATACTGCAATTCTTCCTCTTCATGCATCATTGTATAGATTTCTGAGGGCTTTATGGGTATGGAATTATTTTTTGGAGGCATTATATAACCCAATGCTGATAAATATTCTTCAATATGCCCTTGGAATCACTTCAAACTTCTTTTTCAAACAAACGTTATGCAATTTTAAAAAACAAATACACACCTTTTTCTTGCTTTTGAGGAGCTCGATATTGAAATTGGATTATCTCTGTGATTGTAGCACTTCAATATCTGAATTTTGGTACCGACGTAGCCCTCTAAATTATATTTCGAATGTCATAGATCTGACCTAATTTGGATTCTAAAAGACAAAGTTATGTCCAATCTCCCACAATGACCTAATTATGGACTGGTTCAGTATAGCGAACTTGTACGACTTGCCACGTGTCACTGTTTTGTCCTTTGTCTATGAAATTGATAGCCAAGAAACTAAAGTCCGTGTAATTGCAACCACTCTTTATGGCACTCCAATATGATGCCCAGAGAAAGATTTATTGAAATTTTTCCACAATCACCTCTTTGAGATGAAATTCAGGAGCCTGAAAAAGCACTACCTTCCACAGATCATATCTCCAAAAATATTGTGAACCAAGCTTTGAAATTTTTTGATGAATTTCCTCAGTATTTCAGCTTCGCACCATATGAATTTTAGATTCTGAACCTTCGTAGAAAAAAATTTATAGCGCAAATTCCACAATGACCTGTTTAGGAGCCTGAAAAAAGACCTAACTTCCACAGATCATATATCCGAAAATATTGTGAACCAAGCTCTGAAATTTTTTGACAAATTTCCTCAGGATTTTCTCTTCATACCATATGAATTTCATATTCTGAACCTTCGTATAAAATAAGTTATAGCGCAAATTCCACGATGACCTGTTTAGGAGCCTGAAAAAATACCTAACTTCCACAGATGATATCTCCGAAAATATTGCGAACCAAGCTCTGAAATTTTTAGAAAATCTTCCTCAGGATTTCGGCTTCGCACCCTAAAAATTTTAGATTCTGAAACTTCATAGAAAAAAATTTATAGCGAAAATTCCACGATGACCCGTTTGGAGCAGCGAAACCCTAGAATCCAAAGCTCCGATTCCAAATGTTGTGTAACCAGCTCCAAAATATAGAAGAAAAGAGATATCAACGCCTTAGAAATGAGACACTTCGAGGGGGAAACCTCCAATACATTACATAAATGAACAATTCTTGGATGATACAAATGACCAAAACCTCCTTCTATATATAGGAGTCCATGGGGCCAACATAATCCTAGTGGGGCCACAATGTAATCCTAGCCGACCTAACAATAATAATGTAAGGGCACAATAATAACAATATGGGGGTTACAAGGGTACAAAAATAACAATAAGGGGGGCAACACTAACATAATAAGGGACTACACTATTAATATAGGGACTTAACAAAATCTTCAATTGGTCCTGAAAACAACCTATCCCAGCACTTGCAAGCCAAAAGGTCATAATTTTTTTGACAAATTAAAAAGTAGATACAAAATTTATGAAAGTGGGTTCCGAAAAATTTTGAAATTTGGGCATAAATAGACCATTTTGAATTACATTTGTCATTTGTGCGTTAGTCAAATTGAGAAAAGGGCTCTGGAACAAAAAACCACCAAGTTCATTCTGGCCAATTTCTTAGCCGAATCACCGCAAATATTCCATGTAATCCCCTCAAACTCATTTCTAATGAATTTATTTATCAATTCAAGTAATTTTCAGATGATTTGACCGTATGAATCATATTTTTAGATTAATCCTCTACGTATACACGGGTTAACTATATTGAACTTGCGTATATACATGATTTTGTATAAAAGAAACTCGCGTATGCACTATGCAATTTTTTAAATAAAATATCTAATGGATGAAAATTTTAATTGATGAAGGATGACTATCAGTTGGAGGGAGAGGGAACATGGTGCCATTGATAATGAGGTAATGGAAGATTATTTTTCACTGGAAGTGCTCCGAGGATGTGGATTGTTAAGTTTCTTCAAAATTCCAAATATGAAGACAAACACAAAATTTCTTGAAATGCTTCTTGATTGTTGGGATCCCAAAGAATATGCATTTATTATTGATAAAATGCCTCTATGAATTGAGATATAAGACATATACTTCATCATTGGACTTTCTCGTTGACGAGAGCCAATAAACTTGCAGGGGAAGGCCCCAGGAGGACTAAATGTAGAGGATTACATCTGACTATATTTCTCAGTAGATAATCATAAGGTTGGGACTTAGATTCCAATCAGATATGTAGAACGATTACAAATGAAAATACTTATTTTCACTATTGTCTGAGTAGCTGAATCAGCATCACTTCACCAGGCCCCACGAGCTATGATGAGTCTGGCAACTGATTTCCTAACTACATTGTATGATTGGTGCACAACTTTATGGATCAATTTGAAAATACGATTGACTTCAATTCGGAAGGGTAAGACCAAGAACTTTTGATGGTACTATCCTTTGCACTTTCTTTTTTGAGAGATTGCATGGGCTTCGACCCAAATTGATATCAATAATCAACATCCCAAGAGATCTGTGCATATCACGGTGGGTTGTTCTAATGAAGAGACTAGGGGGTGGGGATGTCCCTAGTACTACCTTTGATGATGAGTTCTTCATGTGGTGGGGAGAACAAGTTATCACCATAGAAGATTACACTTATGTAGGTATGGACTTCAAGGCAGACCCAGATTTTCTACTTCCACCCTAAGCTGCATGGGGAGAAATTGGTAAGATTGCATTTAATGATTTTGTATTTATTTATTTTTTTGGATTTTTGAAAAATATGAAATGAAAATATTTTTTATAGGACAAAGTAATTACGAAATTATTGATCATGACACAGATGTTGGACCAGTAAGACCTGATGGTCTACCAAGGCATAGGCGTCGCGGAAGAGAGGCGGAGAATGTCACAACTGATCCTGAGAGAGTCCTCCATGCCATACAGAGGAACTTAGAGGGTTTAACCCGCCAGGTGCCTATGGCTGCAGTGGATGATCTTCCAAAATCTATTCATAGACGTGTGGTTCGTGTACCACGGGATTTGGTGAGATTGTTCCAACATGTGGAAACTACCATAGTCTTCTTCTAGGATGCTCATCCATCGCAAGGCCCTTAGACATAGATTTTAGGATGACTAGATGAGTTGATCTTTTTTTAGATAGACATGATCAGGCATAAGCCCTTATTTTATAGGAAATTGTTGTTCAATTTTGTATATTTTTGAACATATGAATTTGATCTATATATAGGTGATTTCGTGATGTGACTCTCTCATATATAAAATTATTATTGATGTTTTTTTTATATTTAATGTGATGAATGAAATATATGCCAATCGATTGCTTGATTAGCTAATAAATAAGCAAATTTATTTTCTGATAGTGGAATATGAATATAAGTAATGTAATTAAATGATATTTGTAATAAACGCACTCTCAGAAATAGGTGATATAAATAAGGATCTTTGAAGCGATAGATGTTATTCAAATGAGACACCACCAATTTTGAGTCCAAGTACACTATTAATGAACCAACACCGAGAGATATTGCTTCAAACAATAGATTGACCACAATAGTATATTCTACAACACTATTTGAAGCAGGACCAATACATATGCCCCTTCAGACAAACAACTGACTGAATGGATATTAAATTACCCAAGCCGCAGAATCCAAATTCCGGGTGTGTCGACTAACACCATCGACAAAGCCTAAATAGATCATATCATCCATAGATACCTACCAAGGAAGATAAAAAAAATATCAATGTCACAAGGAAACCGATAGACAGATATGCACAAAAAACACAATATGTACAAACCAAAGCAAATGCTAGGCACAAGCCTAGGCATAACACTTCTTAAGATAGAGCCCTTTTCTAGGCTCTGCCAGCTCATTTCCATTAAAGTAAACCAAATCATAAGCTCCCTTTTTTAGGACTCTTTTAACGATGAACGAACCGTACCACATGGATTTAAACTTACTTGCCCCCAAGGAATCCTTGTCTTGATCATAGACCAGGAGGATTTCACCTTTAGAGAAAACCCTAGATACTGAACCTTCACTCTTTTCGTATGAGCCTCGTTAATCGTGGTTGTGCCTCAACGCTACTCATCAAGAAGTTCCAGATAAACAAGTCACTCTTCAAGACTTGTAGTGTATGGAATAATTTCAATAGCTAGCTTAAGGGAAGGAATCTCACATTCCACAAGGAAGATTGATTCCAATCTGTAAATCGGTTGGAAAGGAATGAAACTGGTTGCAGTCTTAACTGACATCCAGTATTCCCAAAGCGCGGGATACAACATGACGTGTCAATTGGAGCCAGCCTTATTGATCATCCTTTGCATGATAACCTTCAAGGATTTATCCATGGCTTCCACTTGCCTTATTGGTCTGAGGATAATAAGGAGATGATTCTCTTGCGGGAAACTTAACTTTAGATCCAATTCAGCCATCATGGAGTTCTGAAAATAACTGCCATGATTAGTGAAAATATCTTTAGGAATACCAAAGTGAGAAATGACTTGGTTGAAAAGAAACAAGGTTGTTGTTTCACCATTCAAAAAAGTAGGCATACTACTCGACCCTCTTCGTGAAGTAGTCCACTGCTACAATGATGTACTTACGACCCTTTGACGAAGGTGGGTTACAAGTTGTAAAATCTATTCCCCACTTTCTGAATGGACCGATGGTAATAATAGGAAAGAGCGGATCTAGATGAGCATGCATCTTCCGAGTATAAACTTGACAAGGATGACATTTTTTAACTGCTTCAACACAATTTTTGAAAATTGAAGGCCAAAAATATCTGGCACGCCGAATTTTTTGGGTTGTGGCAAGTCCAGATAAATGACCACCACAAGCTCCATTATGGAAATCATTTAGCACAACCTCAGCTTCTTCTAGGGTTAAGCAATGTCTAAGGATTGAATCAACCCCACGACGATATAAAGTGTTACCGATGATAAGATAGCTTTTCGCTAAGTGACACAATTTTATACGCTCATCCTTCGAAAAAGCGAGGGGAAACTTCGAAGTTTGGAGATATATAATAATATCCCCATACCAAGGATCATCTGAACAAATAAGGAAAATATGCTCATCAGAAAATGATTCCTCGTAAACTATTTCTTCTCCACAAGGCAACTCAAAGATTAATTATGAAAATATCAATGATTTCTTGGATTTAGCAAACAAGAACTTGAGATCGAATTCCTATAAAATGACAATCCATCTACTATATTTTCTCCCAATCACTCACCTACTAAGAACAAATTGAAATGGATTGACGACTGCCAAAACATAAGTTTTGCAAAGCAGAATATAATGCCTAAGTCACTAGAAAACATGGACTGTTGCCAAAGCTAACTTCTCGATCAGAGAATATCGCAATTCAGGACCTACCAAGCCTCGAATTAGATACTAAATCACATGCTCACATAGAGCATCGTCCTCCTGAACCAGAACCATACCTATAGTTGATTCTGCAGTGGTGAGGTACAAAAGGAAATCTCTGCTGTAATCAGGTGGACTCAATAACGAAGCAGAGGTTAATGCCTTTTTCAAAGCATCAAACGAGCATTGAGCAAAGTCATCCCACAAGAATGGAATTTATTTTTTCAAAAATATCATAAATCCTTTCATAATCTCAGCATAGTTAACGATAATATCCTCAAGAAATTGTCTTTTCCTTGGAGACTCTGAAGTTGACGAATGGTAGACGGGGGATGCAACTTAAGTGTTGCCTCAACATTGAAAGGATCTAGACGAATCCCTTCAGTAGACACAATGAATCCCAACAACTGACCAGATGTGACTGTGAAAAAGCACTTATTTGGATTCAACCAGATTTTATAATGATGGCATCTCTCGAAAATCTGTCGAAGATGATGAGGATAATCAATTCTCTTTGGAGAATGAGAAGCTAAATCATCCAAATAAGCTTCGATGGTATGCTTGATATCCTGGAAAGCATAAGACATGGCCCACTGGAAAGTAGATCCAACATTTTTAAGACCAAAAGGAATATTCTTATATGCAAAAGTGCTCGAGGAGAAAATAAAACCAATGTTATGTTGATCTTCAGGATGGATAGTAATTTGATTATATCCCAAGAAATATTCCATGAAGGAGAAAATCTCATTCCCTGCACACTCATCGATAATCTGATCAATAAATGGTGTGGCGTAATTATCTTTAGGACATGCCTTACTCAAATCTCTAAATTCTATGCACACACAAATCGTTCCTTGTTTCTTGTCCATAGGGACTAGATTCGAAACCCATTCAATCAAAGGAACAGGGTATATAAAACTCTCCTTAAGAAGCTTCTCAACCTCGACCTTGATAGCTACAGCTTTCCTAGGATTGACCAGTCGAAGATTTTTCCATATAAGCTTATCATTCTCATAAGTCTTGATCTCATGTTGGACAATAGATGGATCAATTCCAGGCATTTCCTCATAATACTAAGCGAAAACATCACAGAACTTTTTAAAAATATTGGTATAGATTTGAATCTCTTCAAGGGAACACTCATCTCTGATGAAAACATTGTCTATGACATTAGGATCCCTAGAAATGTTCACCGGAATCATTTCTAAAATGACAGCCATATTACCTTCAGCGAAAATTTGTGTTGGAGCCAAAGGGTTTAGAATCAAGTGAACATGACCAGTTGACACAAGGCTAGACAATCTTGACTCAACTTCACGCAGATATGGTAGAAAATAGGACCAATGATGCAAATCATCCCACTATCTTTCCCCACCTGCCATTGCATCTAGGATTTCCTCCTCGAATGGTAAAACAATATCGAGGCAGTCCAAAGAAGAGGATGTGTTAAGGGTCCAAGTTAGATCCACATCTTCATCCAAATACTCTGGTGAATGAGGAACCAAATCAGAATCTGAAAAGTTAACAATAGATTGATAAGTAATTTATGTTGCAGATATAGGATATCCCATTCCACCAACTTTCCCTTCTTCTAATGTGGTCGTAGAAGAGGGTAAGGTCCAAGGATCCAAAAAATAATGAGCTCGGAAGAACTCTCTCAAGTAGGAGCCTTGGAGGATGAAATAGCATTGATATGAATGCTAGGAGAAGGAATATAAAAGGTAACCATCAACGAGGCATACATACAGACTCCTAGATTCTCCACAGGTTGCTTGGCATTCTTCAAGGGAACAATATAATTAGAGGATGCATTGGAATCTATCGGAGAATAATCCATCTGATCAACAGGACAATTCTCCCTTCATGGGGAAAACATAGGATTTGAAATAATGATGAAACAATAGCATCCATCTCATAACTCCAATTTTGTCCTAGTAGAAGATTATAGTCCAAATTGGCATCAACTATTTCTACTTCGATATTTCTAACCTTGCCCCCAACACATATGGGAAAGTCAAGAACAATGCCATGTGGCCTGTGAGAATGACCATCAAATGTATTCAAGAGAGTAGGTGAAGAAACGGCTTGAGGAGATCCAATAACATTCCAACATGAGATAGACATGACATGTGTGGAATCTCCTTCATCAACTACAGTTTGATAAATATTGATCTTTCGATACATAGATTTGATCTAAAAATCCATATGATGAGGAAGCCTCTTCTTAAGATTTGACATATCGAATGTGATCATAACAAAAAAATTTGGATCTATCGCCCTGATCGCAGTGAGTAGTGCACTCCTTTGTGTTGGGTACGACTGTAGTACCTCCAACATAGACATAGCACAAGGACTTCTAGCCAGATATTCTACAATGGAGTAGTTTTGAGTTGCCTTGGCATTAGGGTTGATTTTCGAACGTTTAGCAAAACGTTTTGGCATGCGAGGTATAAGCTTGATTGTGGTCCTCTTAATATGGAGTGACTCAGAAGTATCAAGAGCGACCTTAGCCTTCAAAGATTCAGATTCACCATAATCACGTGATCTCGTGGTGACATCAATGTGAGCACTCATCATGTATACATTTGAAGAATTTTCCCCCTCCTGGTTGCTCCTTGTGGGAGCTCCAGTATTTGCATTCGCACTACAAAGAATTTTTTGCCCTTGGGGAAAAGGGTTAGTCAGGACAGCCTGGGAACTAGAGGAACCTTTTTGATCTAACAAGCACTGAGCATCATGAATCTTAGGTCAAATATGAGTGAGATGGTCTCTAGTGCACAATTTTCAAGGAAACTTGACTTTATTTTTCGACTCTCTCTTACCTCTCCACCATTATCGTTGGATTTATTCACATTACCCTTCCCATTATTATCCTTCTTCTTATCTGTCCATTCTTATTCCCATTGGATTTTTGATTTCCTTAGGGGTTGGATGATTGAACAACATTAATCATTAAAAGATGAGAAGGCATAGACAACGACGGCGTAGTCTGAATAGAAGGAGCAGATTGTAGAGACAACTGCTACAATTGATTCAAAAGGTTAGTCGTATTACTATCGATCGAACCGACAAGCTCTTCAGCATGGGGACCTGTCTTCGGCTTAGCTAAATCTATCTTGGAATGATGAGCATATGGAAATATCTTATTAAGTATCCCAGACTGAGAATAGATAAGTTCCAATTTCTCGGCTCTAAATATAGCTTGCTCCTCAGTGAATACCCAGAAATAGATACATCCTTTGAGATTTCTTGCTCTAAATATTTGAGGAACCATTTGAGAAGGAATTCATTGGGAATATAGGTTTTGATGAGCCTCTTCCTTCTCCTCCATTTTTGAATATGGTCAGCAATGTGCATGTCTTACCTTACTATAAGTTGGCCAAAATCCCAGTTCCATCACCATAATGAATGGGAAACTGAAAATGATTCAAAAACATGGTATCCAACTCACCAAATGAAGGAAAGGTATTCCAAGTAAGCTCAATATACCATTTAACAACATTTCCAATCAAGGTGCACTGAAATAATCTCAACCTAATGGAACCATCAATAAGGTAGCTCGATGAGCACCATAAGTGGAAATTTGTGACATCGTCAGCCAGATATTGATCCAAGTGGATATTGGTGGTCACCCGCCTATTCCACTTGGGGCTCCACAATTGTCTATTTCAGTTTTTCAGTTTCGGCACAGTTTACTATTTTTAGCAGTTTTTCGGGTCCTAAACTTCCGGAGCCGTTTTGAGGCCCTAAACGACGTTTTTTTGGAAAACGGAGGGCAACATGGGTCCACGGGCCGATGTTGGCCGTTCCAAATTTGTAGTCCTCGGATAGATCTTTCTAACGAGGTATGGTACGCGTCAAACGGAGATCGTATGCCAAAGTTACGCCCCTGGGAAGTTGAAACACCAATTTACCCAAACGGGGCCCATAGTTTTGGCGCTTCATCTCCTAGGGTTAGGGTTTTGGTTGTTTAGGATTTCCCATTGTTTCTAAATGATAAATAGGCCCTCGAGCCTCATTGTAACTCAGTTCAGAGGCCCGTAGCCACCACATCTCTTCTCGGAGATAGCTACCAGTGCCCTAGCTAGTTTTATTTCCATTCTGTCTGTAAGCAAATTTCAGTTCTTTGATATTAATGAAATGAAGTGTTATTTCCGCTGCATCTCTATATTTATGGTTATATGTTTATTCTGTTGCGTTCCTGCATAAATCCGGATCAGATATTCACCAATATTCCCTTCGAATTTTGGAATATCAAATGGAAGCTTGGTAGGAAACGGAGGCCAAGACGGGATATATCAGATAGGATCGTTAATCAACTTCGATAGATCTAAAAAAATTAGGGTTTCTAGGAATGGTAAGCGTGGAGGACTCTGAGAATTCCATCCATCGTAGGAAGGATTCCTAACATTTTGAAAAGAATAACTTGGATTTGATGAGGCACCAGGTTACCAAGGAATGTTCGTAGAAGAAGTTGAACCATAAGGAAAACTTTGTGGTCCAGAGAAATTCAGATTAGGACCTCCTTCTGCCAAAGGGTTACATAAATAGGAATGTTCCCTCCAATCGAAGTATTAAAAGAAGATGAGACCCCTTGTTAAGGGTTACATGCATTAGTGATAGGATAAAAACCATGAGAGGTACTTACAGGGGAGAAAGAAACGTTCCCCTGTTGACCATACATGAACTGATTCTCGGTTCCTAAACCACTGAAAGCAGGGTTCCAGCATTGAAAAGTATTAGAACTTTGACCTCTTAGAAAAGGATTGAAACCTTGACTTTGCGCAGAGAAAGGAAAAGAACCTAAGAAAGGGTTAGAATGAGGAATATGACCACTTCCAAAGGGAAAACTCGTAAAATAGGTTGATCCACTAGCCATAGAAGACATGGGTGTGGAGACAGCAGATGCAATAGTGAAATAAACTGAGGGAATTGCACTAGAAGACATCCCAAATGAAAAAGGACCAGTACGGGAAGCAAAATATTGAGTGCCCCCACTCATAGATGGAATGGAGGGTAGAGCCAAAAATTGCAGCACTAGGAGTGATAGTCGACATAGAAATGGTACCACCTCCTTCTGCCTAAATAGGTGTATGCACACTCGAAGTACTCATAGCTGAAGTTGTGTTCCTAGTAGTGGCCATCAAAATAAAAGAAGGAGAAATGTGAGGGCTCGTCGGCGTGTGAATCGGGGACCCAATGTATAATAAAACGTTCGGAAAACTACCAGGAAGAGGAGAGGAAGGCGAAAATGAAGGTTCAGGAATTTCTTCAACCTCAACTTCTTCTGCCAAAAAAAGGACCCTAGAAATGAGTGGAGTGCTCCTCTCTAAATCATGACTAACACTAGGATCAACTTCAAAAATTATAGCCCCAAGTGTAGGATCACTCTCTGATGTGTTCACTGCTACTGATCGGATATCACCATCAAAATTGTTACTACGCCTTCTAGAAGAAGGCTCGGCACTCGTAGGAGAAATCCCACGAAGCCTCCTAGATCGTCAAACTGATCGATCATCCTCTTTCAATTATTATGAGAACTTATACAAACTCAAAAAATTACAAAGCTATGGCAGTCTAGGAGCAAATAGCACTCTCTAAAAATGTCGCTAAATATTCAACAATCAAGTAGCTCTCAGGTATTTCCGCTATGGGTGATTAGGATCGGACACCAAAATACAAGAAAGCGAAAATAAGAACCTTCTAAAAATAGTCTGGGATAATTACACCCTGGGCCTACTAGAAAAGGTAACATAAATAGTTACGCTGACCTCTAGACAAAATCCTTTGTCGGTGCAAGTACCCAAGCTTCGCAAGGGCATCCTCCAAAAGTACTAATGAATGTGATGCAACGTCTTCCTTAGGTACCACGTGTATTCCCCCCCACAGTCACCTATGTGATACCTAGGAATGGAAACTAAGGTCACCAATTCGTATCGTAAGGTAGGCGGAACAGTCTTTGGTAGGGATTCAACAAGTAGGAGAGGGGGTATCTATCTCCCCTGCGTTAACTCGCCCTCGCGCTTGACTCCCTTTTTAGGAGAGATTTCCAGGACAACTTAACGAGAATGGGTTTCACTCTTTTAATCAACTTCTACGTTTAAAATTTAGAGTGGCCTTGGAGAGTTAACTCTCCACACACCTATTCCAAGACCCTAATGACCTAGAGTAATTGATGTAATTAATGACACTTCAAAAATATTCTAGTTCATTTTAAATTATGTGCTTGATTTTAAAGGTTTTTCTTTTAAGTCAGGGGTAAAATGGAGGTGCAACTTGTGATGTTTTGGACACAAGAAGAAATCAATAGAAACCTGTTACATGCAAATGCAATTTTTTCTTCGATGAAAATGGATTTCTACACAGGTTCTACGAACAACTGATAAAAGCAAGAATTATTTTTTTCCTTTTCAAAATAGCATGCTCACACACTTAAAATCTATCAAAAGATTAAAAAAGCTTACAGTGCAACTACTCTAATGAAAATTGCCAACTCCAAATACACGATTATAGGACTACTCTAATAAAACAAGCAAATGAATTTCTCAATAAAGAGGTCTGAAAACTTAACACAAAAGCAAAGACAAGTTCAAACAAGAACTTCCCTCAACAAAAATGCCAAAAAAAACAACTTGATACGAGAAGAGACAAATTCAACCAAGAACTTCTCTTAAAACCAAGTGAATCCGACCAAACGAAAAACTTCACACTTTCTCAAACACAATCAAAAGCATTAAAACAAAACCAAAAGAAAAATCAAAGGTAAACAAAAATGTTTTTTGAGTATTTTTCTTTTTAAGGAAACAAAAACTCCCTTTCAGAAAGAAAAAATTACCCAAAACTCAAAATCACCAAGTTGTGAAAAAAAGAGACCTCAAATTCCTTAAGCCAACAAGATCATTTTCATGGCGGGGCTTAACAAATGGAAATAGGTAACTAACTCAAATAGGTGACCTAATTAGCAGTATAAAAACTCCATAAAACAAAGAAACTTCAAAAAAATCAAGAATACTTATTTAGTATTTCCAGAGATGTCCTTCTCAGGAAACCAAGAAAACCAAGAAATCCAACGAAAGAAAAGCAACAAGTGAAGCGATAATAAGGTAAAGATTGATTAAACCAACACTAACTCACTATCCCGAAATGTCAAAACAGCCAAGAACTTCAGGAAGAAGCCCTGGTGAAAAACCAAAAACTGAAACTTCACAAAGCAAGGTAAACCCTAGGTTGACTAGGTTTTCAATCAAGAAAGATAGAAATTTATACATAGCATAAAGAAACACTTCCCAAACACATAAAAGATTCAACAGCAATGGCCAAGAACAAGCAAAAATACCTTACAGGATTTAAAATATCAAAATTTCATTTAAAACTGGCCATATGCAGCTTGACAGTGAACAACCAGCGTAATCACAAAGCTTACCGTCCATCTCGATAATAGACGTTCGGTGATCTTCTTGTTTGTTATCCAGGGCTGCATAGATCCTGAGACTACATTGTCCAACATCTCCCACTATTTGTGCCTCTTGCGCACTATAGTTCTGCGGTCTAAAGCCTTGATGTTGTGGACAATCCCTGTTGTGATGATCTCCTCCACAAGTCTAACACCGCACGGGCTCCCTATTTTCACTCTTATTCTACTCCTCAGACCGGAGTCCTTGTCCTTTTCCAGATGTATTGAACATTTTAGGTGGTGCAACATTCTCTTTGTTACAGGTATCTTGAGGCCTTTCTCGCTTCTTGTCCCATTTTACTTTATTCTTATCATTACCTTTCCAGTCTTGCTTAGTCTCTGATCTATGTTTTGATTGCTCATAACAATGCTTTAGCTTTTGAATGGACTCCTCCAATGATCTAGGCTCATCAAACTCAATCATATTTTTAAATGTTATCAGAAAACCACTGATGAATCATTGAATCTTGGCCTTATCCTCCTTGAGTTAAGGCACATACCTTAACAACTCCATGGACCTACTAGTTTACTCCTCATCAGTCATAGATCCTATCTTTAGTTCATAAAACTATTTTTCCCTATCATCATAGTATCTATTAGATATATTCTTCTTCTAAAACAGTCTCTCGAATTCACTCCAATTTAATTCCTCCTCATAAATATCCCTGACATTCTTCACATCTTCCCACCAAATATTTGCTTTACCTTTTAGGATGAACCTAGTTATTTTGGCTTTCATGTTTTCTAAGTAATCATGCAACCTGATGAACCTCATTATACCAAGCAACCATGTTTCTGCATCATGTGATTTCTTCATTTATCCATCAAATGTAGGTGGGTTTTCTTTCTTAAACTCATCCTACAAATATCCCTTGTCACTCCTCCTATAAGGATGATAATGATGACGGTCATAGTGCCTGTCAAAACCAAAATTAGAATAGTACTTGAATATATTAAACAAAAAATAATTAGTCCCTAATAAATTGATATTTATAATAGTCCATTTATGTCGGCTCTTTTTTTATCTGTCTTTCAATTTGACTATTTATCCCTAATCTAGCCCTCTTTCTTACCTTCATTCAAGAATTTTTCTTGAAGATGGATCCTCGTTGGGACTCGAAACATCGACAAGTTAACCATAACACTGTGGATAATCTGGATAAGTCTTATTCAATATTACTTTCGTTTGTCACCTCTCCTATCCAGTGTTTCTAAGAACCTGCCATCTATGATTGTGTCATTTATATCTTACCTATGACCACCATGACACCTACTTCCATATGCCCTATTAGTCCCATCCGCCTATCCATAGCTGATTTGAAGTGGCCCCTATCGCTGAAACTCTGAAAAACTCTGAAGGATTACTACATTAACTTCTACTTGTTTCTCTTGTACCTGTATGATTTTGTAATTATCTGCTTTGCAAATTCTTATCTCTTACTTAAAACTTCTCAATTTGGCTGCTAAGACAGAGGAGTGCCCAACACCATGTTATTCATATGATTCATAGGGAGAATCTCTATATTCTACCATTTTTCTAGTCATCTTTGATTTCTTCCTACAAGGCATCTCATGTCAACTAAACCAAATAACAATAAACCAATGTACCTTAGCATAATTCAAGGAGGATATATCATCTAAAATATCAACCAATCATCGTAATAAATGTATATACATAATCATAATAGTATATAGACATGTAACACATAGGTATATCAATACATAAACATCATTCTAGCTAGATTCTAGTCATCAGTGCAAGACCATATCAACTACACATACCATGACCTTATGCATGAAAACAACAACCATACCATTATACACTTGACAACACGTAAGCACTTTACATGTATAAACAACACATAACAATTCATACACTCACGACAACACATTCCATGACAACCCCGTCAACCTTCACATGACGACATCACTTCAACCATGACCAACACCATGTGGATGCAAAAAGCACATAGACCACTAGTATAAGGAACACATACACAAATGACATGAATGCATGACCAACACACTACCCATCCAGTACAAGCAGTGAATCATGCTCTGACACCACTCTATAACACCCTCCTCTCACATCTACCCAAGTAACCAGCCAACTGAGGTAAAAATGTAACTAAGAGTTACTATGATCTGATTCAACCTTCGAGGTCACCTTAAGGAAGTGGAACTGACACCACACAACAACAAAAAAACCTTTTGCACATGCTGCAGGACACCTAGGAGCCATCCCAACCTTATAGGAGGTCAGCCCCTACAAAAAACTGACATTTTCATGCATAAATCCCCCAGTCACTCCCTTGACATGGGCAGGAGTGTGACTGGGAACCTCCAGTCGCACGCACAACATGGGTGTGCATGCGACTAGGGAATTTTCCCAATAGTTCTAAGCCTGGGACCCTAATTTTTGTGCCATTTTTTCATGCCCAGAGTCCAATATACTGCCCAGAACCTCATGACACTTTCAAAACTGAATGATAACAATGAAATAACAATGTAAAATCAAATACTTAAACAATGGATTGACTGGACCCCTACTAGCCATGACATGCATTTCATCAAACATGTCACAAATATGTAATCTACAGGTTTAAACAACATATCTAAGCATAGGGTATCATACTTATCAAATAATCGCTAAGAAGCATTGTTGCCTCATCTCATTAACTACATTTTCATCTATTTGGTCATAGATATATTTTTCAATCATTCACAACTCAAAACATGATGAGATCCATACATCATATTCATCATAAAACATATTCATAACCAGCTTATAAACAATAGAAATGACAAGCATATAACAGCGATATAAGCCACATAATAACAAGCATATTTACCCATCAATACAAGAGGAAAAGAGCTCTTATTTCCATAAGAAAAATGCAATCAAGTTTGGGACTTACACATTCCACGCAGCCATATACATGGTTGAGCCAAATCTCTCTTCAGCGAGTCACCCTCGTGCCATATTCCAAACATGAATGTGGGATCTAATAAAACTCATCAATCAAAACCAAACCAGGGCTTCTAGAGGCCAAACCACCTCAACCCACAACCTGTGATTCCACCTCATGGTCTGACATCACAACCATCACTAGATTGGTCTCCACCCAAGTTGTCCAGGGCTCCAGAGCGTTTGTTCCAAGCAAGGCTCCAGGACTAGTAACTCAACCTATAGTTGTTGTTGGACTCGAGAGTTTTTGTCCAACCAAGGCTCCAGGACTAGTAACTCAACCCACCAAGGTCTCCATAGTGTTTCTCCAACCAAGGCTCCAGGACTTGTAACTCTACCCAAGCTTTTACAAGGCTCCAGAGCATTTGTCCAACCAAGGCTCAAGGAACTAGTAACTCAACCCACAGCTAAAGGAACATATGAACCAATCGAAAAAACAAACCATCAAATGAACCCACAACACCATGGCTATCCAGAAAATGGCAAGGCTAGGCAAATCGATTGTTAATATAGGCAATCCTCCATTTCAATCACAGATCATAACCAAGAAACCACATGCATATACCATGCATGCCAAAACTAGTGAGGAAAACATACATGCAACTTGGTACCTACAAACAGAATCCGTTGTAGCTACTGATCGCAATGTCCTCTTGCATTTTCTTGCTCTTCCTTTGCCTTGTTGCTCTAAAACTCCAAGTATGCCACACTCTCCAAGAGTGCACCAAGAAAACTCTAAGTATCCAAGAGTATGAGAGAGAGAGATAGAATAGAATGAGAGCTCCAAAACGGAACTGACAAAAGGTTTCGAACTGATCGTCATAACCCTTTTTTAATGAGGCCTCTATATTCTTCATTTTCCATTATTTTCCTTCATTTTCCTCCTCACATGCAACTTGTGACCTTTCACCTCCCTTTTCTCCTATTTTCCATTATTTTCATAGATAAATGTCAATAAATGTCACTTTTCCTTTCCAAAGCCTTAGACATAGCCATAATAAACCATATGAACAGCCACACAAGGATGTTTTGCCCAACATTCAGCTTGGAATACGTGTCCCATGACCTTGGTTATTATTTTCTCTTTATTAACTTTTATTACATGAAATTTTTATGATGGTTGTTACACCAACTAAGTCAAACTAACTTAGTTAACTCGTACAAGTTGTCATGTGATGTGGAACTACAATTTTATTTTAATTTAATTCAAGGGAAAATAAAATTAAAATCTTTCTTGGTGTCATTTTCAATATCCAAAATTGGTACATAACCCATACATCTAGAGTAGTTTAGTACACTCCCCATTCCTTCCCATAAATTTTGGTAGTTGAGTAGTTCAACTACCAAATCACAAATCAAGATATTTATTTTAGGTAAGATAGGAAACTTCCCAAATCCCCCTCGAGCATCAAGATTTGTGTTGGTTGCTCTCTTCTTTAGCTTTAGCACCATATTAAATAAAAATGCATATTTACATGAATTGAAGTTTTCCAAAATATCCATGTTGGTCATTGGAAGAGTCATTGCTAGAATAGATTATTTTCATCACTATAAATTTAGGGAGGCTATAGAGATTGAAAAGAGGCCAAGAAATTTGAATGGAGTCGATGGCTGGTGTTGGTTCTTAAGAAACAATCCCTCGGTTGTGAAAGGAATCAGTGCTTAAGACATTTTTTTTTAATATTTTATGGAAGCAATTTTTATCGTTCGGTCTTTGTCCTATTCCTCTGGAAATTAATTCTTTAAAACCCTTAATAATCTGAAATAATAAAACATTCCACAATGCCTTTAATTGCTGATATCTGAATGAAAATAAGAATTGTTGGGAAACTCAAAATAATATGTTGTAACAGAAAATCTATTACTTTAAGTCTCAGAAATAATTTTTGAAGAGAGAAAAGTTGGAGTGATGGAGTGCATATTAAGGTTAATTAACTCTTACTTACAAATGTAATTAAGGGACCGGGAGCTGCATTAATTCACTTCATTCAAATAAAAAATAACACAATATGACACACGAAACATGAATCACCATCAACAGTTGTAGGAAACTTGATGCCTCTTTCATTAATTCATCAAAAAAACAAGTACAAAATTGTAGTCTTCTAGAGGTCCAAAACTCGAACTCTTTGCCATCTACCTTTTGGGCTTTTATCCCTACTCTTTGACCATTGAATCGGTTTTCAAAAATAACTGCTTAAAGTAGTTAATAAATGTTTCACTATGGTATATGTTACAAAATTATAATAATATCATATGTATATATAATACGTGATATTATTTTATGATAATATATCAATTGAAATTCATAAAAATTAAAATTGGGATTTGAAAGTAAAGGCACTGGGCTTCAACTATCATCACACGATGTCCTTTATTAAAACCAAAAACCACCTGCGGGGGCATGTAGGCATTTTTTTTTAAATGGGGAGAGGTGCTTCCACAATCAATGATGACCGTAGATTTCCAAATAAGTGGTTTGGCCAAATCTGCTTACTAGAGCATGCTTTGGCATAACTTCCGTGCAATTTGTGCTTCTGGGTTATTGTTGGATCTGAGCACATATATCTGAGGCATTGATCTCTTCTTCCTCATACCGGAAACACTGTGCCCTTTCAAACAGTACTCTCAGTTTTGGAGCATTTGAAACAACATCAAGAGTAAACCCTCTAAAGTCTTCTAACACAGTATAACTTCCTACGTCAAATAACCGATAAAAACAATAATCTGCATCATTCAATTCTTCTTCTGAGACGGGAATTGTGATCAGACAAATCGAATTCCAACAGAACAGAGTCATCCCCAATTTGCACAACGTTTTTTAAGAAAACTGGTGTTTGAAGGAACCCACAAAATCCCTGAAACCGCTTCAAATTTCTGGAAATTTCTCGGGAGGAAGTCAATTGGGGTCATTCTATACAAAACCCATATCACAAATTTATGAAATTTTTCACCATTTGCCTACAATAAGCAATCGAAATTCATGGCCTAGGAGTGATTATGTTTTTTTATTGATGATCTTTTGTATTTCGCATAAGTCTCAGAAACACTTTGTGCTCGTCCTCTGGACAAAGTATTCTTGCACATTACTTGCAAATAGCTGATGTAGAAGATTAATGACATTTTGTAATAGCAAAGATGAAATGCAGGAATTATAGACTTTATATAACCAAAATGGCCTAGGCAATCTGTGAATTTCCTGTGGGAAAAATGTTGAGATGTGGAATTTGTACTTTAATTATTGTCGATGTATCTATAGAGAAACATTTATAGTGGTTGTGGTGACTGGTGCTACAATAGGGATATCAACTTAACTAATTTCATATGTATTACCAGTAGTTGGCTCACTTTCCCAGAAGGTAAATAAATTGTATTCAGTGTATTCCTTGTAGTAGAAGGAATGCAAGGCAAAACATCCCCTGCCCAAGTAGATAGTTCAAATGAAGGTGGAACATCCATAGTTCTAAAACGAATTGTAGAGAAACATGAAGCTGCTAAGTTTGATATCTCTTCAAGATGATCCACTATAGAAAATATCTCATGGCCTTTTCATCTAAAGATGTAATCTCGCCAGAGGTTGAACCACTTTTCTCTACTCTATGTCCATGCGAAGATTTAATTATTCCATGTTCATCATAGTATCTCTTTTTCCTTAGACAATGATTTTAGCAACATTCACAAAATGTTCTAATATTTTGTCAGAACCTGGTTTCATTTCCTCAACCTGTTTGGCCTAAGCATGTTTCTTGTTGTTTAACTCATCTTTATCTTTAATCAAAGAATCAACTATTCCCTTCTGTAAAATTGATTGTTTCTTATGATTTTTAACTTCAGACTTAAAATTTGTCTCAATATGGCAATTTCAAACAACCTCTTCCTCCAAATTTGATATTCTTTCCACTCATATAGTTCCACCAAAAGTTTGGCATTCTCCTCGGAGAATTGATTCCTTTCTTCTTCAAGTTTTGGGTCGAAATCATTTTTTAGTTTCTCAAACTCAACTCTCACTACATGAAGATCCTCAACAACCTTGAATTGCCCAGAACCTCTCTTGACTGTTAGCTGAGTCAAATTATGCTACAACATCTGGAAAATTAGCAGTTATTGGATCCCTACCATTTCCTCTTAAGTTTTATTTATTTATTATTATTATTATTATTATTATTATTTATTCTCCTCCTAATTTTGTATTTTTATTATTTATTAAATGATTAATTACTGTGTTTCTATTTTTTTCATTTATTTATTTATTTATTTTGTTAACCATTTATTATTTTTATTTATTTTTATGTTTTTAGAAATAATTGTTTTTATTATTTGAATTTGTCTCAAATATTATTTTTATTTTAGTGTTTGATTATTTAGGTTTGACTCAAATCTTATTTATTTAAGTTTGAGGATTTATTATTATTATTTATTTTTAATTTTTTAGAATTAATTTTTTTGGATTATTTAAGTTTGACCCAAATATTATTTTATTTTATTAATTGATTATTGTTTTGATTATTTAGACTTACCTTAATATTATTTTTAATTTAGATATTAATTTCATTAAACTTTTCCTTTTGATTAGCTATTTACTTTAATTCAATATTAACAACTATGTTCTAACAATTAATTTCTTATATTAAAATATTATTTATTAATAAATAATATTTATCTAATCAAATCTAATGGGTATAATTTTTTATCTTCATCTATTTAAATTTATGTCAAGATATAGTTATTCATTTTCTAAAGACATCGACAAAACTTTGATGATGTGATTTGTACTGAAAGTTTTCTTACTTTTCATGATATAGATCACATAAACCTAAATTCAATTATCAATCTTAATTACATATTACAAAAGAGTACTATAGATAAAATATATATAGTAAATTCATTTTATCTCCGAATCTATTAAACATCGAGATAGATAAAGAAAATAATTAATGTGTAAATTTTGATCCCAAATTAAAATCAATCTACTACTTACTACTGCACACATTAATGTTTGATATCATGTAACTCGTTGTTGATAAAAAAATATAAAATATAATGTAGTTTCAAATGAAAATTCCTCTTTTTCCAATACTTGGTTTAATTTTTATAGTGTTTTTTAAATGTATATACACATTTATGAATGAATAATATTTAACCCACATTAGATTTGGTATTTTCTATTTTTTTAGATTTGTATAAAATTTTATATTGGGCTGACATATGTTGACGTTAATGTTATAATCATGGGATGAACATAAAATGCACCTTGGGTAGTAAATTTCACCTTGCTTCTATTGATGCAACCATACACACTTGATTTCAAATGTTAATAAAAATACTACATTGATGGTATATCACGTCATTAGGTACTTTATGTGCATATGTTAATCCATGCAACTTATGGGAATACTATCATGTTTGGAGTTGCAGAGCATACTTACCGATAAAACATATGGAGTGTTGTAGCTGATTTTTTTTTTAACAATGTCAGGTGCTATTTCATATTCCAAAAAGAGAAGGAGAAATTTCCTTGTTACATGCAGGAGTTTCTAAGGAGAAACAGAGAGGGTAGCTACAACAAATTTCTACGCCTTATTTGTGTCTATTGTTCAGAAAATATTGATATACAGATAAAGAGTAGATTCGGACAAACTGAAACAAAAGAAAAGTAAACTTGAAAGCCATGATAAGATGAAGAGGAGATTAATCAATGCTTATTGGACGCCCTGTTGAGGCATCTGTGTTATCTTCATTTCCTGGGTTTTTGACACTATTGGAACTAGCACTTGGGGTTGAACCTTTATCAAGCATATATTTGAGTATCTGAACAGATTCTTCGATGTGGGCGCATTTTTTGGAGAGGTCGTTGAACTGTTGTTGTAGAGAAGTAACCCTATGTAGGAAAACTTTGACATCTGCTTGTTGTTTTTCATCAAGGGCCTTCTAATGGGAACGGATCTGTTCCAGCTCTACCTGAATATCAGCGCAGTGGAAGAAATCCTCACTGCAAGCCATGGAGTAGGGAAAGGGAGCTGGTGGGTGAAGGGCATATGATGGGGGAGCACACGAAAGGCATAGACCAAGGGACCATCGATGGGAGGAGAACGCGAGGGGAAAGGGGTCTGCAGAGGATAGAGGCACTGGAGTGGGGGAGACTATCGGAGAGTGAGGGAATGCATGGAGAGAGGGGGAATAAAAAGAGTGGAGTGATGAGGACGGGGCAGTATGGGATCAGGCCCGAGAAAATAAGATCACGGGAAGGAGGAGAAATGGATTAAGGTAGGGCCTGCGACAACCAGGAGATTCAGATAATTCAGAGGGGAGGATCAAATGTAATATATTATGTTGTTGATGCAAGATCATGACAGGGGCATCATAGATATGCCATTATTGCATAATATTTTCCCAGATGATCTAGCGCAAGCATTGTTTGCAAGAGCATCTGCAATCTTATTATTTCTTCGGAGAATGTGGTAAAAGGATATGTCTTTCATATCTTTTGAGATGTTGCGACATCTACTGAAAATTATATGAAGGTCAATATTGCTGACTGGTTGATCTTGGATCATCATGTTGATTATGATAGATGAATCACCGAACACCATTGCATTGGAAATATTGTTCTTTTGTAACTGTTAAAGGCCTTGAAGGAGAGCATAGGCCTCTGCTTTGTTATTGGAGAGGGATCCAAGACCCCATTCATAGGAGAGAAGAGCTCTGCCACCGCCATTTTTTATAATGCCTCCAGCACCCGCAATGCACAAATTTGATTTAGATGCACCGTTGAAGAAGAGAGTGGGCCTTGAGTAGTTATCCAACCATTCTATGAATTCCTTCTCTTTTAGGTGAACCTTCCATGTTTCATTTTGGCGAGGATGATTAGCTGGAGGCTTAAAGGAGCCAGGGTTGTCCAACAAACTACCTAAGAAGTTCTTATCTTCCACTTGGAGGTCATTAACATTGATTTTGTTGGTTTTGGAGACTATTGTCTCAAGAGTGAGGCTCCAAGTTTTGCTACAGACCTTGCTACACGAGGGCTTTTGTTATTGAAGCTTTTTGTTTCTTGAAGATGTTTATGTTTCTATTTCTAGCCAAATAGTGTTTCTTTGTTCCCTAATAATTTTACTTCCAGTTGTTGATTATATCAGAGATGGCGCAGTTGGGGTTCAAGAGAAGCCGGTGGTGTGATGAGAGGTTTGTCCAACAACGAACAGCAAATGGACACATGACGAAGAGGTGGAACACTATCTATTCTACGCATTGACAATTTGGGCACCTAGATGACCCGCTCACACCCCTTCTTTTTAGATTTCTAAGGTGAGAAGTTTTCCTTTGAGGAGAGTCCAAATGAAGACCTTGATATTTGGGATGGCTTCCCACTTCCAGACCATCTTCCATATTGGCCAAATAGGAGAGAGGGAGAGTTCATGACTGAGTTGGCAATAGGCGGCTTTAATGGTGTAAGTAGAGCCTGAAGGGTCCCAAAGAAATCTATCCTTGTTGTCTTTTCGAAGAGGTGTTGCGCCATGATGCAGAATTTGAAGATTAGAGAGGTTTGCTTCCAAGTTGGGTGGAACAGGGGGAAAGAGCCATCCAATCCAATTTTGAGTTTGATCATCCCACTTAGATGGTGGACACATGCACCATCTATGTCCACCATCTTCTTTAACAACACGTGTGTCGAAGATTTGGTCCCACTCCCATTTATTTACATTTAAATTTTATTTAATCTAATGAGAGTCTAATAAAAAGCCCAAAGGCAAATGATGCAAGGGAATTGAGCCCAAGACACTTTTGTACATAAATAAACATAAGGGGGGTCTCATGTTTTGTTTCCCCTATGTAAATATTCATAGTTGAGTTATTTTAGTTCATTTTAGGAAAATATTGTAACTGCCTGAATGATTGATGGGCACCTGAAGAGATGGCTAGTTTCAAAAGTTAGGCTAGCTTTAGGAGTCCAAGAGTCATCAAAGAAGTGAATCGATTGATTTCCAATATGTCTAAAAATAAACCTCTATGATAGGGTCGAGAGACCTGCACAGACATGCACGAACCTGCACCTAGACCTGCCTGTACCTGCAAAGAGCTACATAGGGGAAGAAGGCCATCAGATTGAAGATCTGGCCAGCCAGTGATTGTAATTCAATCCATTGTGTAAATAAGAAATGTTTCAGTATATTTGTGCCTTGTGGATTTAATTTATGTGTGAATGTATATCTGCTTTGCTTGAATAAGTTCTGTGTGAATATATGCATGCATCCTGGTGGAGAATAATCGAAATCCGTGATAATTAAGAACCTGTGATGGGATTAATGGTGCTCTGCATGCAGTTAGTGGAATGGATGTAAATACTATCAACACTGTTGACAGGGGAGTGATAGAGCCGTGAGTGTAGGCCACAACAGAGGCATGGCTTTAACCCACGCATAACGATAGTGGTGTTCATCGGACAAGCACTGTATAACGAGGAACGAGGTTGTAATGTGAAGAAATATAGTGTTGAGATTGTAGCGAGGAAGAGCGATCCTGCAGTCGTGTGGGGAGTCGTCGAATGGAACTGTGCTTGACGGAACCTTGCACGATATAAGTGGAACCTGGAGTATGGAACCATGACCGAAGGAACAGTAATGGCGGCTTAGAGCTGAACGGTGGGTTTCATCGCACCACCTATCGTCGGCAAGCGGTATTTGAAGAGTTGCGAGCGATTCCATATAAATTTCAACACATGGCATAGGGCGAGGTTGAAAAACCGCCTTCCACTGCGCGCCATCGCGCGTTATTGTTCGCGCAAGTAGCCCGTGTGATATCTGTTGGATTAATTGGAGTGAGGCGACGTGATAATAGCCGTCGGATGTGGAAGGCTCGTCAGTGCTGGGGCCCAGTTCTAAATTATATCAATTGGAACTTTTTAAACTAAGGGTTACGGGGTTTTAATATAAGTATTTCCGGTGTCATTGGTTGTTTAATTCTTCCAATGACTTTGGAGAAGGCCGAAATATACACATTGATATATCGTAGCGTGCGTATAATGTTTGAATTTGTGAAGTGGGGGCCATACGGATTGTGATTCAGGCGCGTAGTTAAAAGACCGAGGTTTTAATATGGGAACCTTACTATTTGGGTTCAATATAAGATTCGTCTAAAGTATTCACTTATCAATTTCCATGAAATTGATAAGTAAATAAGAAAGAATGAATTAAGTAGTGAGACTGCGAGACCTTGGCTTGGAGATTTATTTAATTGCCAGTCCCAGAAACAAGAACATGTTGAGTTACCAGAATTGTGGATGTTTGAGTGCGTTGGTTTCATTTTGACAAAGGACTTGTTATATTGGGAGATATAAGGGCTGCCTTTTAGGCCTATGAAGGTTGTAAAGGTATTCATTAATCAAATTCTGGGAATTTGATGAATCAATTGAAGAGAGGATTAAGAAGACCCTTATTGAATGAATCGACAGGAACTGGGTGTTGTGAGATTGTAGGATGGTGCACAGCTTTGGGAATTGAAATTTTGGATACATTACACACACAGATTGAGGTTAAAATAATTTGAACTAGGAATGTGGGTTTGGTGGGTATCCCCGCTATCAAGTGGTATCAGAGCTAGAATTTAGTTAGCTCGTTGAAGAGTTTGTTTTTGAAATGCACATGTACTGAACAGGAAAGAATAGTTGATGTTAGAATCTGTTTAATAGAGAAAATTGCAGATTTGATTTTACATGTAGTGAAGGTCTCCAGATGAACAGAATCTGGATTTGAAGACAGAAGATTACAGCAGGTAGAAATGCAGTGCAGGTGAGGAGAGAAGGAACAAGATCATTCAGGGATCTTGAGAGGTAAGATGATGAGCCTTATTTGAACTCTGGTTGGAAGGTATTGTTTGCATAATACAGAGTGCAAGCAATTGAGGAAGACATCTCATCGGAAGCAGATCACAAGCTTTGAGAGCAGTGATAGAAGAGTCCAGCAAGGGATTCTAAGTGCATAAAGAGTGTGGCAGAACCTGAAATAATTCCCAACTGAGGTTGGATGAAAGAAGAAAATGGGTGTTCTTGAGAAAGTTGCAGAGTGAAGCCTAGAGAGCAAAGAGAGTGCTCAGGAGGTTCCAAAGAGAGGGGACCAGTACTTGCCAAAAACCGGAGCTCAGGAGAGAAGCTTGGTGAGGTAAGTTGCAACAAGAGAGCTTGTTGTTGCAGAGGCTTAGTGCAGCTTGTGAGTGAAGAAATCCTATAGAAGAGAATGGCTACTGAGAGCCATAGCAGAGACTGCAGAGATTGCAGGGGTTCTGAGAGAAACCACAGCAGAAGAGTGTGTGAAGATGCCAAAGCAAATGGCATGAGGAAGAAGAAATCCACAGATGAAGAATGGCAGAAAGAATTAGTTGAGATCAGGGAAGAGTTTAATGAAATGAAGAGAAGGATAGAAGAAAGCCAGAGAGTTGGTTGGCTCATGAAGAAGAAGATAAAGTGGCAGAGGCTACAAAGGAAGAAGGAGCAGATGATGAATGCTCAGAAGAAGAAAGAAATACTCAGAGGGATTGAGTATCTGGAGAAAGAATTGGAGACTGAAGCTTCAAGTGGGACCAAGGGGTCCAAGAGCCTTACATCTGAAATATTTTGTATGTTTGCAAGAACAGCAGGTGAGAAAGAACAAACTGTTGTTGTTGTCACTAAGGAAGAAAATGGAGCAGCTACATGTTTTGAAGATGCCCATGAACAGTTGATGAAATATTCTGCTTTCCAACATATTGGAAGCAGAAGAGCTTTAGTTTGTGATATTGGCCAGAAGCTGGAGGCTGAACAGCTTGAGGACTCTGAAGAAGAGACCATTGGAGGATCTCTGGAAAATATAGAAGACTTGAAATAGCAGAAATATTTGGTGACCAAATCACCAATCGAGACCATGTGGTCTTGTGTTTTTGCATTTGACAAGTTGTGTGTGAATGCAGGTGTTAATGAAGGTAGTTCACATGATGAAAATGTGACAAATGAAGTTGACTGTTGCCAATTAAAGTATAATGAGTATCTTTTAGATGAAGAACAGATTGAACTACTGTAGCAGAAGGAATTCATTAATTCCTTATTTGGTAGAAGAAATTGTTTCAATGGGGTTGATGGTGATGAGTTTGTCATTAATGCTGATAATGACAGGCTTCTTTTGTTAAATAGCCATGTGGAGAATGATGGATAGGTAGCTGGAGTCTTTGCAGAGATGGGAAATCAAGATTTTATTCTGATGAAGAATGAGGAGATAGTGACAGCAGAAGATAGAGAATATTGTGGTGAGATGCCAAGATTGTGGCATGAGTATAGGACAGAACCACAGAGAGAAGGTGTTCAGATGGTAAGGACAGAGATGAATAGGAAGAGGAAAGTTCATTTTTATGAGCTGGAGCAAAGAGACATCCTTGAAGAGGATGGTGCAGAAGGGAGACTAACTGATGGTCTCAAGAAATGTTTGAAGAATTGGAATCAGCATTCTGATGTGCTGATTGAGAAGAAGAGGCAGTTGGGATAGCATATTGAGGTGTTGGCAGAGCAGAGAAAGGTTCTGAGGCCTTGTGAGTTTGATGCTGACAAATGTTTGATGAATGCAGATCCTGTTGATAACGGAGATAAGTTGACAGCATGGGGCAGTCAATTGACAGAGAAGGAGAATTATGTGGAAGACTTTAAACCATGGAATGGAGAAATTGAGTTGCTAGAGAGTATGTTGAATCAGCAGGATTCCATACAAGAGAGAAGACCTCAATTTCAGAATTGGGGGTTGTAGAATGTGAAGACACAATGGGACGAAGACAGAAAAGAATTGTTGATTGAATCATCAGTTGGGACCATTGGGTCTTGGGGTTTTGGAACTGATGAAGTGGCTATATTGACAGGCAAAGCAGAAGACAATCCATCACTTGGAGTTGTCTTAGAAGAAGAAGAGCTCTTGCAGAATGAGGATGAGCAGCTGAATGAAGATGAGACATCCATGTCTCATATGCAGGAAAATATTGTTTCTATTGGTAGCAGAGAAGAATTGGCTTGTCCGAATAGCCAAGGGAAGATTAAAGAGAAGGTTGTATGGCAGACTATTGGAGCTGCCACAGCAGTGGAGAACCAGAGTTTCACTTTGACAGAAGATGAAGATATAGTGGCTAGAAAACTTGATTTGATTGCTAGAGTCATTCAAGAAGAAGGAAGGCAATTACTGAAGATTGCCAAGGCAGAAGAAGAAAATGTTGAACCTGAGTTGCAGCATGGAGAAGATTTGTTTGGCCAAAGGAGATGGCAAGAATGTTTGTTGAAGATATTCAGAAAAGAAGGTGAAATGCCAGAGCAGCAGCTTGGAGTTTTGCTAGAGAGAGTGTTGAAGCAACAAACTGAAGTGTTGCCAGCAGAGGAGCAAAAGTTTTATTGTTGCAGAGAGGGTATGGATGATTGGGTGGCGAATAGGGCAACAGTAAGAACTGAAGAAATAAGAGTGCAGCAAACAGAAGTAAGTGTCCAGCAGTCAGAGGAAATATTAGATAGAGAAATTGAATTGACAAAGGAACTGATGCAGAAGATGACTCAAAAAAGGGCAGCAGCGAGGAAACAAGGAAATAGCAGCACAAGCAAAGCAGACAAAGGATGTGAAGGTACAGCCTGTGGAAAGCTACAGCATAAAGTTTGGAAGCTAGGAGGAGTGCGAAAGAAGGACGCTGCAACGGATGGCCAGTTGCAGAACAAGGTGTGGAATCCAGGCAGATAAAAATAAAGCGCATGATCAAGAGATCATGAATCATTTGAACCTGGGGATTCTGATGCAAGGGCATTAGGCCCAAGACACTTTTGTACATAAATAAACATAAAGGGGGTCTCATGTTTTGTTTCCCCTATGTAAATATTCATAGTTGAGTTATTTTAGTTAATTTTAGGAAAATATTGTAATTTCCCGAATGATTGATGGGCACCTGAAGAGATGGCCAGTTTCAGAAGTTAGGCTAGCTTTAGGAGTCCAAGAGTCATCAAAGAAGTGAATCGATTGATTTCCAATATGTATAAAAATAAACCTCTGTGATAGGGTCGAGAGACCTGCACAGACCTGCACAAGCCTGCACCTAGACCTTCTTGTACCTGCAGAGAGCTGCATAGGGGAAGAAGGCCATTAGATTGAAGATCTGGCCAGCCAGTGGTTGTAATTCAATCCATTGTGTAAATAAGAAATGTTTCAGTATATTTGTGCCTTGTTGATTTAATTTATGTGTGAATGTATATCTGCTTTGCTTGAATAAGCTCTGTGTGAATATATGCATGCATTCTGGTGGAGAATAATCAAAATCTATGATAATTAAGAACCTGTGATGGGATTAATGGTGCTTTGCATGCAGTTAGCAGAATCAATGTAAATACTGTCGACACTGTCGACAGGGGAGTGATAGAGCTGTGAGTGTAGGCCAAAACAGAGGCATGGCTTTAACCCACGAATAACGATAGTGGTGTTCATCGGACGAGCACTGTATAACGAGGAACGAGGTTGTAATGTGAAGAAATACAGTGTTGATATTGTAGCGAGGAAGAGCGATCCTGCAGTCGTGTGGGCAGCCGGCGAATGGAACTATGCTTGAAGGAACCTTGCGCGATATAAGTGGAGCTTGGAGTAGGGAACTGTGACCGAAGGAACATTAACGGCGGTTTAGAGCTGAACGGTGGGTTTCATCGCACCACCTATCGTCGGCAAGTAGTATTTGAAGAGTTGTGAGTGATTCCATAGAAAGCTCGACATGTGGCATAGGGCGAGGTTGAAAAACCGCCTTCCACTGCGCGCCATCGCGCGTTATTTTTCGCGCAAGTAGCTCGTGCGATATCCATTGGATTAATTGGAGTGAGGCGACGTGATAACAGTCGTCGGATGTGGAAGGCTCGTTAGTGTTGGGGCCCAGTTCTAAATTATATCAATTGGAACCTTTTAAACTAAGGGTTGCGGGGTTTTAATATAAGTATGTCCGGTGCCGTTGGTTGTTTAATTCTTCCAATGACTTTGGAGAAGGCCGAAATATACACATTGATATATCGTAGCATGCGTATAATGTTTGAATTTGTGAAGTGGGGGCCATACGGATTGTGATTCAGGCACGTAGTTAAAAGATCGAGGTTTTAATATGGGAGCCTTACTATTTGGGTTCAATATAAGATTCGTCTAAAGTATTCACTTATCAATTTCCCTGAAATTGATAAGTAAATAAGAAAGAATGAATTAAATAGTGAGACTGTGAGACCTTGGCTTGGAGATTTATTTAATTTCCAGTCCCATAAACAAGAACCTGTTGAGTTGCCAGAATTGTGGATGGTTGAGTGCGTTGGTTCCATTTTGACAAAAGACTTGTTATATTGGGAGATATAAAGGCTGCCTTTTAGGCCTATGAAGGTTGTAAAGGTATTCATTAATCAAATTCTAGGAATTTGATGAATCAATTGAAGATAGGATTAGGAAGACCCTTATTGAATGAATAGACAGGAACTGGGTGTTGTGAGATTGTAGGATGGCGCACAGCTTTGGGAATTGAAATTTTGGATACATTACACACATAGATTGAGGTTGAAATAATTTGAACTGGGAATGTGGGTTTGGCAGGTATCCCCGCTATCAGCAAACTTTGTAAAGGAAAAAGGCCTATACATTTTAGAAAATAAAATAGAGGAGGATGTAAATTAATATTATATATATAATATTAAAATTATAAAAGTATTCTAAAAAAATATCACACCAAAAGAATTTCGGCTTATAAAAAGAAAAACACAGTTATGTAATTGTTTAGAGATTTGTTTTGTAACTAATCCTTGAAGATTTAGTCTAGAGTACAAGAAAAGAAAAAAAAGGGAGGGAATAAGGGGTTAGGAATTTTGGAGTTATGTTGGTTTTGTAACAAAGAAATCTCTTTGAAATTAAATAATAAAAAATAGTTTTGATTCTAGTTTTGGTTGTAATTGCAGACATCGTTTTTCTCTTATATTCATTATTTTATTTATGTCTTTCTACTCTTGGAATGGTGTAAGATGCAGTTGGTTGTTTCAATTTAATTCTTCGTGAATTTACTTATTGGTACTCATGTTATTTAAACTTGAAACCCTTAATGAAGCGCTCCACGTCCATGAGCTCATACATTTTTTCTCAATCTTTCATCATTCTTTTTGCAGAAGTTTGAGTTTGCGTGGATTCAAACTTTGTCTTCTTTATTTATCTTCAAACCATCCCTTCAATCCAAAGACCCTACAACCCTCAATGTTTTAGCCATTATGTTTTTAAAGGATAGGGTTTCAAAATTAGAAGCTTTGTTGCAATCCCTCGTGGAATATCTCTCTGGCCATATATTAAAGGTTTTCATCAATCTTTAGATGTCCCTCGCACTGGTTCCCCCACAACTAGGAACTGTCTCCTAGGAAACAACATCAAATTGGTGTCATTGTCGGGGAATGGATTAGAAAAAAATTTCCTAGGTTTCATTAAGTTTTGTAGTTGAATTTGAGGGTGACAAAATGAGTATTTAGGTTTTATATTAACACCTGTGGTCTTCGCTTCGGGTATTATTTTTTGGGTTGTAAGATGGTAACCCCTGCATTCTCTTTTGACAAGTTCACTCCAAAAAAATAGGAAATAATTCAGTTGTTGATAAACCCTCGAAGGTCCTATTTTGTATATTTTATCACTGATCTTATTTATGATTCTTATCTTCTAGATGAGAGTTTTGATTGTTCAGGAGATTCTCCAATTTATGATACATACGGTTCAGAGGATGGAGATTTTGTTGTAGATTTTCAAGAGATTTTCTCAGGGGAAAATGGGAAGAAGATGACCAGCAACAACCTCTTCAGGAAGAGCCCAAAGTTGAAGATCCAAGTAGTCCATGTGGCTGCCCTGTGCAAAAAGATTCACGTCAGAAAAGTATTCAAGAAAATGAGACAATTGCAAAATTATCTCATTCAATTTATGATCCAGTGGCTTACTATAGGGAAACCTTCTTTGGTCAACAATAAATATCAGCCTTGGGGTATGTATGAAATTTTTTGTTTGAAGTTCTTATGTGGTGCATGGTTGTTTTGATTTTTAAATTTCAGGAGCAAAAAGGCATAAGGTCCAACACCCAGATGTTGGCTTGGTATCACTAGGAGACTTATTTCACTTAGTTGAGTTCAACACTATATATAAGTAGGAGCCTGTATATAAATAAACTCTGAATTTGAGCATTTATTTTTTAGTCTTCAGAAGGTTTTGTTTTAGTTTATAGAAGGAAGAATAAAGCTCTAGTATACATAAATTTCAAGGAGATTTTCAGTTTTATAGTTACAGGATTCAAGGAATTTTTGACTCCATGCCCAACAAAGGTTACTGGCTTGCAGCGCTTTGCATGGAAAGCACTATCCCCAATTGGAGCCACTATGTTGTATCCAATTCTTTCCACACGAAAATAATGAAGCTTTTTGTGGTGAAATTTATAAAATGCTAAAAAGGCAGAGGATAGCATTTCTATCAAACTCTATGACAATTGTTTTATAATTTTGTTAAAAAATTATGTCAAAAATAGCGTATTTATAAGTGCTCTCGATCTTTTATTAGAATGTTGGGCTTTCTTTATTTAGAATGTATTAGGCTCAAAGGCCCTCTCTATTTTTTCAACTATCAACCTATATCCATGAGCATTGGCCAAACACAAACCAAGACAACACAAGTCAGTGCTCAAGTCAAGTGCCAAAGCACACAAGAATAAAGGGAGGAGCCCGCAAGGGCATCATTCCTTGCACAACACCCTAAATGTAAACTTCCACATTGCATGTGGTGCTAAGATCATAACACAAAAAATAAAAAGAGGCACCAAAACAAAGTTGTGCGTTGAAGTTCTAAATTTTCTCATGCAACGCCCAAGCAGTCAAACACATGGTTGAGATTATTAATGAAAGGCCAAGTCTCAAAACCTGGTGCGAAATTCCAAAAAACATGCTCACAAGAACATTGAGCATCAATTTTGGTTTCAAAATGTCATCTTGGAGTAGCGCTCAACCAAAAATAAAAATGCAAGCAAACACCAAGTATTACTGTCATCAAATTGATTGCCAAGTGTTGATGTCCTCCCGTGTGATTCATTTGACCAACCATGTTTAAGGGTTGCCCCATTGTCCAAGAATGAGTGTTATTTGTCAATAAGAACACCTAATATGTTCTTGGATGGGATAGATAGGGTTTCAAAATCGGCTAAAGAAAAAGAGGAAAATTAAGGGGTAACAACCATGTAGAGTTTTCAAAGCTCAAAATAGAGACAAATGTTTTTATCTTTATGGTGGCTGGTGAACGTCAATGTTTGATCTTCACTCTCGGCCAACGTCAATGTTTTTATTTGGAAATTCACTCTTCACTCTACAAATTGGTTTTGTAACTCATTCTTGAAGATTTAGTTGAGAGGACAAGAATAAAAAAAGGGAGGGAACAAAGAGTAAGGGTTCAGAGTTTAGAGTTATGTTGGTTTTGTAACAAAAAAATATCTCTGAGATAAAATAACACAAAGAAATTTTGATTCCAACTTTAGGTGTAATTGTTGACATTGTTTTTTCTCCGGTATTCATCATTTCATTTATGTTTTTCCACTCTTGGAATGGTGTAAGGTGTGTTGAATAATGTAACTAGTGTTGGTATTCATAATTGTACTTGTCAAAAGAAAATTTATTATTAAATAAAGTGAATTATTAAAGCATGGGTTTCATGTTAGGTTCAACGTTTTCTAGGTCAAAGCCTCCATCCAAGGCTTCTAGGTTTTGTCTTGAGTGATTAGAGTCATTGTCATTTTTATCATACCCTCCTTGGGCTTTTGTATCATGTAAAAAGAATTATTTTTTAAGTCAAAAAGGTAATTTGTCACCTCCACACCAAGTCAGCCCTGTCCCCATGAAGTTGGTCTACATTAGGGAATTTCAACCCAACAGAAAGGCTATGTAAAGAGAGGCAATTCGACCTATTTGGAGCATTCACTCAACAATTTTGATCTTCAAGGAAGAGAGGTAGAAAAGAGAGTGAAGTAGATGCAAAATGATGAAGTTTTTTGGGAAGGCCTAATTCGATTTTCTCCGCTATCTATCTCTCACATGTGTGAATTTTATGGGCAATTGTTGGGGTTGAAATTTTGTGTCTACTAAAGGTCCTAAATTCCATTTTTGAGGGCCGAAATTTGGGACTGAAGTTGTTGTTGGGGCTTTGTCACTTGGAGACTTTGAAAGTGATCATCTATTTAAGGGAAGTGTTTACTTGGTAGTTTTAGGAGGTATTTTTCTAGGTCTAATAAGTCTGGAAGTGTCTCATATTGATCTGAATCTATTAAAGGAATAGTTTTGACTGGGTTTTCCCCTTGTAGGGGTTTTTCCCTGGCTGAGCGCCTACATCTTGTGGTTATTTTTCTTGCGATATTAATATACATACAATTTGGTAATTTCTTGATGAAATATAAAATAATTAATAAGTAAAATAATTCACAAGTAATTATCAAGAAAGAGTAATCAAACCCTAATTCATGTGAGCATTTATTTCTCAACATGGTAGTAAATCTAAGGTGAAGAAGAAGGAAAAAGGCAAACTTAAGATTTGTTGAAAGGAAATATATAAGAAAAGGGTTTCAAGGAAGGTCACAAGGAATATAAGATAACAATATGACTAACTCAATGAAGGGATAAAAACAAACTATAAGGAGCCTCCAACTATAGGGCATGGAAAAAGAGGATAGATATTATCTTTACTAAGCACAAATTGTTGGACCTTGTTCAAGGAAAATTCAAGAAGCCTACAAATGAAGTTGAGAAAGAGAATTTAAGAGAAACCAAAATATTGGCCATAAAACTAATAGTGGATGGAGTAAAGTACAACCTAATTCCATACATACCCAACATAGATCCCCCTCAAGAAATGTATGAGGTTCTCTCCAAGTTATTCACCATCAAGAATATCGGTCAAATAGAAAGTCTCAAGAATGAGTTAAGAACTATTAAGATGGTGAAAGGTGATATTGTATCATCCTACCTTATAAGAATATCTAGAATCATATATGAACTCCAAGCAATAGATGACTTTGTACCAGAAAAAAAGCTCGTAATTACTGCTCTTCTAGGACTACCAAGATCTTAGAGTGATTTTGCATCAGGAATTAACCATTGGAAGGATACTCTAACATTTGAAAAAATTTGGAATGCATGTAGTGAATAATAAGCCCAAATATCATTAGTAAACAACAAGAAGTAAGATGAAGAAAAAAATAACTCTATTGCCTATTATGCTCCTCACAAGAAAAAGGGAACCTTCAAGAAGTTCAAAGGACCAAAGAAGAAAGTTCACCTATCCAAAATTGAATGTTACAATTGTTATAAGATGGGTCATTACAAGAATCAATGTCCTAAGAATCCAAGGAATAAGAAGAGAGATAGGAAATAAGCAAATATTACTGATGACGCTCCACCTAACAAGAATGAGATTTAAGAATTGAGAGTCAAGGACTTATATTACTAAGTCATATCTCACATATCCCTCCTAGTCTTCTATTCTATGTTTTGTATTGTTTTCCTTTATGTTTTCATTTCTATAATTTGTAGGTCTAACATGCCTTGTTAGAACATTTTTGAATTATTTCGATAAGTTTTAGGTGTCCTTAAAAAATATTGAATTAAGAGGGAGCTTCCACCATTTTACCAAAAGATAATATTTTGTTCTTTGTTTTTCATATATTCATGTTTGGTCTCATTGTCACATCAAGATTTTGTTTGTATTGTATGCTAATAACCTTTCTCTTTATATTTTCCTTGGTTAAGAAATCTTGTTGAATGCTTAAAGGTTATGGAAGAGACTTCAAAGGATAGAATTTCTGTTGCAAATGAAGCACTTCAAGAATTGATGTCCTACGAGGTTTGTTAAGGAACAACTCGAGGTATGTATTAGACTATAAGCTTTTTTATAAATTTCTCTTCATCTAAAAGGTACAATCATTCTTCTTTTGAAATCTGCTTTACATTACTGACATCATTATGTCTAGGGTTTTGAATCTTAAATATTATTGTTAGGGTGTGTTGCTCCTTTGCAGACAGTTCTAGGTTGAGTAATTGTGCCAAAGCATCTAAGTTAAGTTTTGATTTTAATTTTAATTGGATGACCAATGCTTTGAACTTTAAATATATGTAAATCATAAGTATTTTTGAGAAAATAGAAGGGTTGATTTCTTATTCGTAACAGAATTAATCTTTAAAATGATATGGAAAGCAGAATTTAAGAACATATTCCTTAAAAATTCATATTAAAACTTTAATTTGTTATATACATTAGATACATGTAGAAATTTTCTATGGTCAAACAATACATATCGAATAGATGAAAGAAGGCAACAACTAAAAGATTTAGAGGAATTAACTAAGACAAATAGTTTCAGTTAGTTAATCTATTTTACTAATTATAACTTTGCGGGGGATTTCAGAGAGATTGAAATTCAATCTAATCCTACCCAAACTTGTGTGCTACTTTGAACATGTGCAGAGAAATAAAAATGGAAACATAAATGAAATACCAAAAGAACTTGCAGAGATACACAAGCTGCTCAAAATGAATCCATAATCCTTTTATTATCTTCAACAACACTTAGAAAATTAAAATCATATCATTGTTCCATCACAAGGGTTCAACCTTGATCTCTTCGATATCTCAAATACTTATAGATCGAATGTTGAAATTTGAAACAAGAAACAGTGAAAATGGCATCCATAAATGAAATCCATAAAATGGCACCCATAAATGGTACCATACGAGGCTTTTGATTTAATTTTCCCTTAATTAAATTGGAAGAAAAATTTTAATTTCATCTCATGACAACGTGTATTAGTTAACTGAGTCAGGAAGAATTAGTTAGCTTAGGAAAATCGAGTTAGAGATCTAAGAGGATGCATGCAAAGGGATTTTCTATTTTTAGGGGGTCCATATATGGTTATTTGTGAGTTGTAATTAGTTAACTCGAGTATTTGAGTTAAAATCAGTTTAACTAGTTCTAAATGAGAGATGAGCTAGTGAAAGGTCTAGTGAATTAAATCTGATTTAATTCACAAGTAGTGATCAATCAGTTAGCCGATAATTCCCTATAAATATTTGTTGCATGTTATTTCTAAGGAAAGCCTAGTTGAGACCGAGGTTAAAGGGAAGAGATCTATCAGTTGTACTATTAGAAAATTGTACAGGTCATGCATGAGGTCATCAGGAAGGCCTTGAAGAATTGAAAAATCATTATTTGGGAATTTCATAACTAATAGGGGCTCAATTAGCCCAAGAATGCATAAGCAAGGTATTCCAGGAAGAGGAAAGAAAAAGGTTAAATACTTGACCGATTTTTCTTAGATCGCAAGCCTGATTCGAGCAGGATCGAAGTGAGATAGTCAGAAGAGTACAGAGGTTTCTCAGTGGAGGAATAACATTATATTGTTTCATGATATTGACCATATGCAATGTAGAGATAGAGGGGTTTTGAGTAGTTTCTTTTCCCATATACATCTTGTGTTGTGTGATTGATAACTTCTTTCTTTTGCTTATATGTGATTGTGCGATCTTGCTTTGTTTCTGCAAATTGTAGAAGGATACAGTATCTTGTTTTAGTACATTACAAGATCAGATTGAATCCCATTGTTAGATTGTATACATGGTATCAGGGTGCCAAGAATAAAAATAGAAGAGAAGAATATAGTTTTATCTTGAACATGTTCAAATTTGCAGATTTATTCTTCGGTATCCAGCAACAGATCAAGATGTCTTTCAATTTCTTGAGACTCGAATATTCTCTTGAAGGAAATTCAAATTACATAGCATGGAAGGACTGGATGGAGGAATTTTTGGAGGAAAATGGGTTGAATTAATTCATAGATATTGATATTCCCAAGCCCGCAACAACAGATGCTCAAAATCTTGATGCATGGTAGAAGAAGGTAGCAAATGTGAGAAGGATCTTGTTAGAGGGAGTTAGAGATCATATTGTCTCTAGTCTCCATGGGAAGGCGGTTCCATATGCTATGTGGAAGGCCTTGACATATGTGTTTCAGAATAGCAGCGACCACAAGAAGTTGGCGCTGAAGGAAAATCTCAGAAAGATCATGATGGAGGAGGGTGAGACTATACCAACACACTTGAAGAAGTTCACTCAATGTTGAGATGAGCTTGGAAGTGTTGGTGTGATAGTAGCCTTGGATGATTCTGTGAGCCTAGAACTTCTAGGCCTTCCCAAGAGCTGGAATAGTTACCAGGACTCTATGAATTAGAGGGAGAAGTTACTAGACTGGGATCGTTTGTGGTCTGACTTGGTAATAGAAGAGATAAGGCGGAGCACTAGAGAAAGGACCTCTGGAAAAGACAAAGAAAATATTTTTCATTGGTGGGAAAAGGCAAGAAAGCCAAGGGAAATAAGTCCCAAGGAGAAGAGGGAAAGAGATACTTTTCCAACATTAGGTGTTTTCTTTGCCACGAGCATAGGCAATATGCCTCAAACTGTCCACAAAAGAAGGCCAGCAAGAAGGAGCTTGCAGTTGCAGTGGGTGAAATGCTAGCTTCATAGTTCAAGCTTTATTTTACTCTCATTGCATGCATGGCCATTGTTTGGTCTCAATCTAGTCTCCTAAACTGAGCTCATTTAATTGTCAACCAGGATTTGTAAACTGCTGAAGTGAAATGTATTGTATGTACCTAGGTGCTTGTTTCCCAACGCGTTGTGTGTAGTGTTTTGTGATGTTTTTGGTCTTTTATGATGGTTTATGATGTTTTTGGTCTTTTGGTGATTTTATGTTCACAAGGAAAATGCCTAGAAAACTAATGGAAAGGAGCTGGTGGTCAAAAACAGAGTTAAGCCTAATTGATGGAATGACAAGTGGAAAATGCAATTGGAAACACTGAAGCAGAATCTAAACTATGACTAAGAAGCAAAGCTTGATAATGACTTTCAAACAAATGATTCAAAATACAAACTAAACTTTGAGAAATGATCACTAAGTATGCAAATCCTCTAACTAAACATCTAAACAACTAATCTTACAATGATGCAAAATTTTGTCCTTAATTAGAGATTTGAAACAAAACATTGATACCATCCTAAGATCTTCTATTCTATGACTAATTCCTAGTTCTATTCTGCAATTTAATTGAATGTCACAAAACCTTTACTCAAAAGTTATTGGTTTCTTTTTCAAATTAGTCCTTTTGAGGGAGAGCTCTGTTTATGAAATGATGAGGAAATTGCAGAGGTACTTCAGGCCTTAAAATGATGTTGTCTTCTGCTCTTATGGTTGTGGATCAATTGTAGATTTTAGAACAAGAAGATGTTTGTAAATAATGAAGGCCGTTTTATTACTCCTAACAACTGAAATAATCTATTGTGCAGTGGATGACAATCTAAATGTGAAGTGCAATGCAATGGGTTAATCTAATAATGAACTTAAAATGCCACTAATATAAAACAATGCTGGACTACAAGTCATCATCAAACTCAGAACAAAGTAACTGAACATGTCTTAAGTGCAATTAAACTCCGGAGCATCAAAACTATACTACCATGCACTATTCTATGAAGTTACACAATCTGTTTGTCCATCATTAGTGATATTTTGGAAGAATTCCTTCTTTTGGAAGAGGTATTAGAACAACTCTGACTGTGTAATTAAATGCAAATGCAAGCAAAAAGGACTGAAAGTAATGAAAAACTAAGATATCATATCCATATCCTACTCGTCATTATGATGTCTTGGGCAAGCGTTTAAGAGCAAGAACAGAGATGATACTTAGTGTAAACACACAACTAAATCATTCATTATCACGGTCATGTCTTGAACTTCTTAAGAGTTTCTTGGAAGAGTTTCTTCTTGTGGAAGAGTGATTAGAACAAGTGCAATTGTGATAGTGAACAACAAAAATCAAAAAAAAACTACAACTAAATCCTACAGTACTATAGCCATTCATCATTCATCATTATAATCTTTTGGAAGAATTTCTTCTTGTGGAAGAGTTAGAATGAATATAACTACAGTAGCTGATTAAAAACAACTATGAATTCAACTCCTAATCCTACAATACTATAGTCATTTCCCCATTCATCATTATAGTCTTTTGGAAGAGCGTCTTCTTGTGGAAGAGTTAGAATGAGTACGACTACAATAGCTAATTAAAACAACTATTAATTCAAATTCAAAACGTAAAGGCCGCTAGAAGACTTATCTAATTTACGCAAAATAAATCTGTGCAAGAGGCAGGGGCCCTCTACCACTTGACGGAATTCAACTCCAAATTAAATCACGCCTTCAAAACAACACGGTCTACTCCATTAAAGATGAAATAGTTTGAACATAACACTCTGCGTCTTCAGGAATGTAGCACAGAGTCTAAACAAAATCTAGCATCAAATCTAACATAAAATCTCTAACATAGCTCTCGGTCTCCCAAGTGTTTATAAAGCAAATGCACATAACAATACTTGCAACAATTCAGGAACACTGTCTTTCCTTATCGAAATCACGTTAGGACTCTTTGAAGTGGCTGCGTGAAGAGGAAAAGACATCTGGACTGAGACAGTCCTAATAGAAGTCTTCCTTCCTAAATGTGTTCCCACGTTCCATAACCATACCCAGAATCCATTTCTTCCTCCATGATGAGCAACGAACCATGTAGACATGACGTGGATCATGCCCATATGCGGTTTTTCTCAAGAGGCCACCTGGAACATACTCAAACGTGAAGGCAGCTGCAGAATCGCCGGTTAGCTACGGAATGTCTGCATTCTGCAGCTAGTTCTGGTCAAAATGCTTTACAATGGCAAAAATCACAAAATTTAATAAGTCAGTCATGTAAATCATTCTAGAAGTAATTTTAACTATATTCATTGATCAATTGGGTCTAAGATAGCAATGGAAAAGGGAAAATGAGGTAAAATGAGGTGAAGGAAAGCACAATTTTGAGGCTCAACAGCCATCACTGTAATGGGATGCATGTGTTATCTATATAGGGGTGCCTTGTTTCATATGATGGGGAATATAGATATCTTCAATGACTTGTAGGAGAAGGACCTCCAACAGAACATAGAGTTTGGAGATGAATGGAGGTATAGTGCAACTGGCACAGATACAGTTACGTTTTAGAGGGATTCTAGCTCCCCTCTCAGACTGAAAAATGTTTTTTATGTTCTAGGACTAAGGAATAATCTTGTTTCCATAGCGGTATTGGAAGACTGTGGTTATGATGTCATATTTAGAAAAGGAAAGGTGTTCCTTATACATATAGCCATGGTATGGGTGAAACATGTTAGTGTAAGAGTCAATAACCTGTATATTATTGAGGTCGAGGATGCATGCAAATATTTTAGGAGAAAAGAAAATTTTAGTGACTTGGTGGTTGAGAGGGAGCACAAATTATCTCTCAACATGCATTCTCAAGAGCAGTGTCAAAAAGTTGTGGAGTAGCCACAGTTGGCGAAGTAAAAAAGAAACCAAGTAGAGGCGTCCACTCAAGAAGAGACCTCCAGTAGGGGGGGATTTCGATCCATATGGGCAGAGGGAGCACATGCACCCATACCTCTAGGTGAGAGGTGGGGCGATGTGCAGACATAAACCTAAGAGAAGAAATTTGGGCAAGGATCCAGTGAGATGTTGTGTCTCATGGATCGAACCTGAATAAAAGGATACCAAAGTAGACAATAGTAGGAAGGATAAATTAGATTGATGCAGTCAAATGTCAGGAAAACAAAAATTAGAGTGACAGATGTCAGATATTGTAGCACAGATCAGAGTTGGCAGCATTGCAGAGGGGACAGATGCAAAGTCAGCAGAAGCGTAGATATTTCAGTAGACATTGCAGTAATCGATAGCAGTTAGAGACTCTGATGACAGATGCATCATACTAATTTATTTATTTTGAGGCTATTCAGTTTCAGAAGTTGCAGGAGAAAACAACACTAGAGAAGTGTTGTGTGCATAACATTCCAAAGGTATCGGATTAGGATAGATTGAATTCCTTTCTTGTTGAGAGGGAGTGTTGAAATTTGCAAAAAGAAAAAGTGAAATTGGCATCCAGAAATGAAATCCAGAAAATGGTACCCATAAATGATGCCATATGAGGCTTCTCATTTAATTTCCCCTTAATTAAATTGGAAGAAAAATTGTAATTTCATCTCATGAAAACTTGTATTAGTTCACTGAGTCAAGAAGACTTAGTTAGCTTAGGAAATTTGAGTTAGAGGTCTAATAGGATGCATGCAAAGGGATTTTTCTATTTTTATGGGGTCCACATATATTTATTTGTTAGTTGTAATTACTTAACTCAAGTATTTGAGTTAAAATCAGCTTAACTAGTTCTAACTAAGAGATGAGCTAGTGAGAGATCCAGCGAATTAAATATGATTTAATTCACAAGTAGTGATCAATCAGTTAACTAATAATTTTCTATAAATATTTGTTGCATGCTAGTTCTAAGGAAGGCCCAGTTGAGACTGAGGTTAAAGGGAAGAGATCTATTAGTTGTACTATTAGAAAATTGTACAGGTCATGCATGAGGTCATCGGGAAGGCTTTGAAGGATTTCACAATCATTATTTGTGAATTTCTTAATTAATAGGGGCTCAATTAGCCCGAGAATGCATAATAAAGGTAGGTTAGGTAGACGCAAGCGAAAGGTAAAATACTTGACCGATTTTTCTTAGATCGCAAGCCAGATTCGAGTAGGATTGGAGTGAGACGGTTATCAAAGTGCAGAGGTTTCTCAGTGGAGGAATAGCATTGGATTGTTTCATGATACTGACCATATGCAATATAGAGATAGAGGGGTTTTGAGCATTTTCTTTCCCCATATACATCTTGTCTTGTGTGATTGATAACTTCTTTCTCTTGCTTATATGTGATTGTGATCGTGTTTTGTTTTCACAAATTGTAGAAGGATTAACTATCTTGTTTTAGTACATTACAAGATCAGATTGAATATCGTTGTTAGATTTTCTAAAACACTTATAAAAATACAATCATATCATTGTTTCATCACAAGGGTTCAACTCGTATCTCTTCGATCTCTCAAAGACTTATAGATAGAAATTCCACAAATATCTTAAGTCTAGATGAAAATTTATTACAAAATGATATAATATCTATAAAAAATTCTAATTTACAAAAATAAAACTGAAAAATAGTTGTTATGGAATATCCAACACATATTTTAAGGATGTTTTTTGATGATTGTTGCCTTTCAATTGATTTTTTGCTTTCTGCTCTTCTTTTTCCTGTGGCTGGTTACTGGATTTTTGCTTATTTTTACTTGATTAGATCAAGTAACTTATCACATTTGATTTCACTTGGAATTGATAAATTAACCATTTTCCTATATCTTTCTTCCACCTTTGTGTATGTGTAACACCCCCTTCCCACATCTACCCAAGCAACTGGCCAGTTGGGGTAAATATGCGACAAGAGGCTATTGTGGTGAGATTTAACCTCCTAAGTTACCTTAAGGAAGTGGAATCGACAGAAACTCTTCACAAATAACTTGTACATCAACAATAACACCCCCAGGAGCTAACCGCACCATTCAAGAAACCTGCCCTTGGGTCCCACTGACCTAATTTTCTTCTAGGCCTTTGGACGCATGCATAGGCCTGCAAGCCAGCGTCTATGGGTCTTTGGACGCATGCAAAATCCCACAAGCCAGCGTCTAAGGACTAAATTAATCAATGTTGTGTTAGCGTCCCCGGGATTTGAGCCACTTTTTCAGGCCCTGAACCAGTGCTCTGCCCATAACTTCATGAAAAGTTCAGATATGAATTGAAATTACCAAATAGTGATACATTTACAAAAATATCCATGAGCACTAAACTGGACCCCTACTATCCATGACAGACATTTCTTAAAACATGTCACAAACATGAAAGCTACAGGTATAAACAAAAGAACTAAGCATAGGGGTATCATACTTATCTAAGAATTTTTAAGAAGCATTGCATCCCTACATCATAAGCTGCAATACAATCTATTTGACCATAGATAGATTGTGCATTCATTTACAAGTAAAAATATAGGTAGAGCCATACATCGTCACTATTAAAATACATGCCTATAACCATCATAATAACAACATATATATAGTGGATACAACAAAAATAGAATCCACATAATAACCAAAGCAATTATACATGAAATACCAAAGGAATAAGTTTATCATTAATGAATGTAAAAACCAACCGGAGATGGGACTACCACGTTCCACCCGACCACAAATTGGTTGAGCCAATTCTCTCTTCAGTCAATCACCCTTGTGCCATATTCCAAGCATGAATGTGGGACTCAAACCAAAATAACCAACCAAGGAATCATGACGCTAAACCAGATCACCCTCATCAATAGAAATCAGGCTTTACCATCATCCACACTCGATCACTAGGCCAACACAAGCATGGATATAACTGGATTCTCTCCGCCTAAATCGTGAGGAATTTTCCTGTCTCCTAGTCTCTCAGGCTTTACCACAACCCAAATTATAAATCAAGGGTCACTAGGACCTAAACTGAGACATACTCTCTAGGCTTTACTGTATATCCAAAATTCGGGATTCCTAGGCCTGATGGAGAGAAAACCAGCTCTCAGGCTTTACCACAATCCAATCTGGATCATGAGGCCCTAAACCGAGGAAACACATAAACCAGTTTTATGTTATCTCATTTGGAGATCCATCTCACTCTACTTTGAATCCATCCAGAAATATAGCTAAACCATAACATGAGAACTTGACAACACCATGGCTATCTGAAAATGGAAAGGCTAGGATGAAAACATTGTCAAACCTGGAAAAAACCCATGCTAAGATAGAAAAGAACCACATTCAATACCATGCATGCTAGATCTAGCAAGGAAAACACATATGCAAATCGATACATACCAAGAATCATGTTGTAGTTGCTTGATTCTTGCTCCTCCTTGCTTACTTCCTCTTTCTTCCTACTTTCTTGTGTTTCTTGCTCTAATGCCAAAATGCTCCAAGAAAATCTAAGTGTCCAAGAGTGAGTGAGATTAAAGGTACCAACTAATCCTCATAAGCCTTTTTATAGAAGAGGCCTTTATTTTCTTCATTTTCCATTATTTTCCTTCATTTTCCTCCTCATGTGCTACTTGTGCCCTTTCATCTCCCTTTTCTCCTAGTTTCCATTATTTTCATAAATAAATGTGCCAAAAATTTCATTTTTCCTTTCGAAAGCCTTTGACATTGCCTTTGCTAATTTCCTTAGCCATAATAAACCAAATGAACACCCACTAGGATGTTTTTCCCAACATTCAGTTTGGAATAACTGCCCCATCAAGTGTGGTTATTATTTTTAACTTTATTACATGGAATTTTCAATAGGGTTGTTACAAAACCCTCCCGCGGGGCACACCATCCTCGGCGTTCAACGACACATATACCTCATCAAAACCGCTGAAAATAAACCATACTGCCCATGGAGATTTATAACATAGATCGATGCAGTATTTACAGTGATCACCCTATTGAAAAGCAAACCAACATGACATCAAACAACATTAGAACTATAATGACATGACACCCATAGCACTTATTGGAGCTTTGTAACATAGCTCATGGCAGTATTTACATCGACTATATACATATGTACATATACCTGAACATCACATCAAAAAATATATCAAAACATATGCTAAATATATACCAACATCACACCAAAATTGCTTTGCCTCAGCCGGAAAACAAAGAACGATACAGGGCCCGCATCTGATCCTCCATCTCCCATCTAGCTTCATCAGGCCTAAAGTGCTTCCATTTCACTTTAACTTGCTCGATCTCAGTTATAGAGCATGAGCACCTTTTTCTGCAATATACATTGAAGCTCCAGTTGGAATTCCCCATTAGGTTCCACCTTGTAGGTTTTAACCCTGAACAGAAATTATCTACACACGAATCTTATAATAGAAAATAAACAATAGCGAGAGCATAAAACATAAAAAAGATAAACACAGAGATTTTCCCCTGGATCCCAAATCGGGACGACTAGCTTGATTTTTCATTATATTCCTTTTAGTGTTACAACACATATATATACATGCTGAAGCATACATAAACCCCAATCCATTAACCCTGGATTAGAACATAACCGTAGTTCCCTTGACAAAATCTACAAAATACCAGGGGCCGAAAACCATCGTACCCCAAAACCATGTGCAAACTCATGCACAAAACATGGGTGGGTCCTCCTATGAGTGGGTCTGCACACCAAAACAATTTTTGTCGGGGCGCTGCCCCAAACCCCAACAGTGGGGGCTGCCTCCCCCCTGCTGCGCTCGGTGCAACATACAGTGGTTGGGGCTAGTCGTGGAAAGAATATAACACATACCCAACATGCTCCCACTTGTTGTTTTATTTCCACAGGGGGCCACAGGAGAGCTTAGTCATTGGGCCAATTCTTCAACACCCATTGTTTCTCTACACCAAGAGAACTTCTGAGTGCTCACAGACTTCGTCAATGCATCTGCAACATTCTTCAAAGTGTACTCCTTTACCAAAAACACCCTTTTAGCCTCAACCATATCTCTAACAAAGTGATATTGAACATCAATGTGCTTTGTCTTTGAATGATAAGCAGGGTTCTTAGCCAATAAAATTGCACTTTGGCTATCACAGTCTATCCTTATAGCTTGCTGTACCAACCCCATACTTGAACACAATCTCTGCAACCAAACTGCTTCCTTGCTTGCATGAGTGGCTGCTATGTATTCTGCCTCTGTAGTTGAAAGAGCCACTACAGACTATCTTTTACTCATCCAACTGACTGCACCTCCAAATAGGTTAAACACATACCCACTTGTAGATCTTCTTTGGTCCAGATCTCCAGCCCAGTCTGCATCAACAAAACCATGAATGTCCAACATTCTTTCCAATCCTGGTCTTCCCTGGTAGCACAAGCCATAATCACTAGTGCCACGTAAATATCTAAAAACCCGCTTCACTGCTATCCAATGCTCCTTCCCTGGGTTTGACATAAACCTACTCAATACTCCCACTTCATGTGTAATGTCTGGTCTAGTACAGACCATTGCATACATCAGACTACCCACTACACTTGCATATGGAACACGGGACATATCCTTCTCTTCTTCTTGTGTCTTGGGACACTGTTCAATAGACAGTTTTATACCTACAGGAATAGGAACATTCACCGGTTTATTATCTTGTATATTGAACCTCTGCAATATAGTCTCGACATACTTCCTCTGGTTTAACCAGAGCTTCCTCTTTTCCCAATATCTCTTAATTTCCATGCCCAAAATATAGTTTGTAGCACCAAGATCCTTCATGTCAAATTTGGAGAACAATTGGGTCTTCAAATCTTAGATAATTTCTTTGTCATTTCCAATCAACAACATATCATCCACATACAAGACCAAATAACTAACACGGTCACCAATTAATTTAAAATAAACACAGTGATCCTCCTTGCTTTTGGTGAAGCCAAGTCATCGTATATAGGTATCAAATTTTTGATACCACATCCTTGGTGACTGTTTTAACCCATACAGAGACTTCTTCAACTTGCATACCAATTATTTCTTACCCTTCACCATAAATCCTTCAGGTTGCTTCATGTAGATCTCCTCTTCTAGATCCCCGTGAAGAAATGTTGTCTTCACATCTATCTATTCTATCTCAAAATCAAATGCAGCAGCAACAGATAAAATTAATCTAATAGAAGTAACTTTGGCAACAAGAGAAAAAATATCACCAAAATCAATTCTCGGCACTTGGGAATAACCTTTTGCTACCAACCGAGCTTTGTATTTCTCCACCTTGCCTTCTACATTCATCTTCTTCTTAAACACCCATTTTCTCCCGATGGGCTTCCTTCTAGCTGGCAACTCCACCAGATCCCATGCCTCATTTTTGTGCAAGGATGCCATTTCATCAACCATGGCCTCCTTCCAGAGTTTTCCATCCTCGGAATCTACTGCCTCCCTGACAGTTCTGGGATCATCATCAGTTATAGTTAAGGCAAAACCTGAACAGAAAGCAGATGGACTATACCTTTCTGGTTGCCTTCTTTCCCGAACTAATCTTCTCAAAGCTGGAGTTTGTGGCTCTTCATCTTCTGAGTCTTCTTCTGTTGTAGAGTCTGATTCATCCTCCTTTAGCTCAAACTCTATCTTCTCAGGTTCCTTTGGTATGATTTCATGTTTAACAACATCTTTCACCTCTCTAAACACCACATCTCGGTTGTACACAACCTTCCTTGTTTCCAGGTTCCAAAGCTTGTAACCTTTTAACCCATCCTTATACCCAATAAAGATGCACCTTTCAGATTTATTATCCAACTTGGTCCTTTTCTCCTTTGGAACATGTACATATGCATCACATCCAAATACCCTTAGATGTGAAAGAGAGGCTTTCTTACCAGTCCATACCTCATGTGGAGTCTTATCCTCCAACATTGATGAAGGTGATCTATTAACTAAGTAACATGAAGTCTCCACTGCCTCTGCCCAGAATTCTTGTCCTAACCTGGTACCATTGAGCATGCTTCTTGCCTTTTCCATCAGCGTTCTGTTCATTCTTTCTGCAACTCCATTTTGCTGAGGTGTGTATGGAGTACTCTTCTACCGTGCTATACCATACTTCTTACAGAACTCTTCAAATTCCTTCTTGCAGAACTCCCCACCATTATCTTTCCTCGGCGCCTTTATCTTCTTCTCTGTCTGGATTTCCACCAGAGCCTTAAATTCTTTAAATCTGTCAAAGACTTCAGATTTCTTCCTCAAGAAATATATCCATGTATTCCTTGAGAAGTCATCTATGAATGAAACACAGTACACAGAATTTCCCTGTGATGGAACTGACACAGGTCCAAACACATCACTGTGCACAAGTTCTAATATCTTGTTCGCCCTCTTAGCACTAGAAGGAAAACTCACCCGATTCTGCTTCCCATATGCAAAATTTTCACAGAAATCAAAATCCAGAGAGAAATTAGACATACCTTCTACCATACCATTTCTATGTAGTATCCGAAGGCCCTTCTCTCCAATATGTCCAAGCCTTTGATGCCATAGTATGGTCTTTTCTCCAGAGATAGCTAGGCTTTCCGCTCCACTTTCAGGAACCACATAACTATTACACCCATCAATAACAGTGCTACCTTGTAGCTTGTACAGAGTTCCAGTCCGAACTCCCCACATTAATAATAGTGCAAACCGAACCATCTTGCAGGCATCTTTCTAGAACACTATTTTTACACCTGCATCATCCATATTTCTTACAGAAATCAGATTTCTGGACAATGCAGGAATATGCAGAACACCAGGAAGTGTTCTAATCATTCCACCTTGCAGCTTCAGCTTGACCTTTCCACGTCCGATGATTTTGGCCTTCCTATCATTTCCTAGGAAGACATCACCATCATATTTCTCATACTCGCAGAACCACTCCCTATGGGGAGTGAAGTGAAAGGATGCACCTGAGTCAATCAACCATGACTCATGATCTACATATGTATTTGAAGAAGAAGCCAAATACACATCCCCACCTTCATCCGAGGTGGTTTTTGCCTTTGCAGAAGGAGCATCATCAGATCCCTTTCCTTTCTCAGGAGCTTTAGATCTGCAGTCCTTTTTGTAGTGCCCTTCCTTTCCGCATTTCCGGCATACCTTTACAAACTTTCCAGGAGATTTAGATCTCCCTCTAGATTTAGATCTCCCACTCAAAACCTTATTCTTGTTTTTGTTTTGGGACCTTCCTCATACAGATAAGGCATCTCCATTCTGGCCCTCCATATTTCTCCGTCTCATTTCCTCCGACAACAAGGCTGAGACAATGTCATCAAAATTCAAGGTAGTTGTATTGCTACCTATTGCAATAACCAGACTGTCCCACGAGTTTGGTAGAGAACACAACAAACTGATGCACTTATCTTCATCTGAGATTTTAATATCAACAGATGACAGCTGACTTACCACAGTATTGAAGGCATTCAGATGCTCTGTCACCGAGTCTCCATCCTTCATCCTCAGGTTATACAGATTTTTCCGTAGGAACAGCTTATTTACCAGAGACTTAGATTAGTACAAAGTCCCAAGTTTTTCCCACAAATTCTTTGTCGTAGCTTCCCTAGATACATTCAACAATACTGAATCTGAGACACACAACCGTTTTGTGCTCTTAGCCTTATGATCCAGTTTCTTCCAGTCTTCATCTGACATTTTCGTTGGTTTAGTACCTGGATCTACCACGATCCACTGATCTTTATCCACCAGCAGATCCTCCATCTTGAGCTTCCACAACTCAAAAATCTAACCATTAAATTTCTCGATCTCTATCTTTCCGCCGCTCGCCATCTTCTTTCACCGCAAGAATCGATCCCGCAAATCTCCCACTGAATAGGGTCTACCTCAGGCCCGAGCAAAAAACCCTCAGCAACAAAGGCATCCCCTTGAAGCCGAAATAGATCTGATACCAAATGTAGGTTTTAAACCTAAATAGAAATTATCTACACACGAATCTTATAACAGAAAATAAACAATAGCGAGAGCATAAAACATAAAACAGATAAACACATAGATTTTCCCCTAGATCCCAAATCGGGAGGACCAATTTGATTTTTCATTATATTCCTTTTAGTGTTACAACACATATATATGCATGTCGAAGCATACATACCCCAATCCATTAACCCTGGATTAGAACATAACTGTAGTTCCCTTGACCGGATCTACAAAATACCAAGGGTCGAAAACCATCGTACCCCAAAACCATGTGCAAACTCATGCACAAAACATGGGTGGGTCCTCCTATGAGTGGGTCTGCACACCAAAACAATTTTCATTGTGGCGCTACCCCGAACCCCAACAGTGGGGGTTACCTCCCCCCTTGTGACCCCCCTGCTATGCTCGGCGCAACATACAGTGCTTGGGGCTAGTCGTGGAAAGAATATAACACATACCCAACACACCTGCAATACATACCAGTCAATCACATTATCAACATATTTAACATACTTCTTAAGCAATGATATATGAAAAACATCATGGAATTTCACTATGGAATGCAGTGCAAGTCGATAGGCCACTGGTTTGATCCTCTCAATAATCCTAAAAGGTCCACAAAACTAGGGTGCCAGCTTGGCACATGATCCAATCCGCAAGGAGCTCTTCTTGGGCTTGGTGCACAAGTATACTTGATTCCAAACCTAAAACTCCTTGAACAACATGTTCCTATTTGCATAACTCTTATGCCTATCCTGTGCTACTTTCAAGTTCTTCTTGATCACCTACATTTCATTTTCCATTTCTGCCAACATAACTGGTCTAATCAGTACCCTGTTAACCGTATCACTCCAACTGATAGGAGTGTTACAACTCTACCCATACATAGCCTCAAAGGGACTCATCTTCAATGACAATTGAGACCCATTTTTGTAGGTGAACTCTATCAATGGAAGATACTCTTCCCACTTGCACTGTTGATGCATCACATACATCCTCAACATATCCTCCAATATCTGGTTAACCTTCTCAAGCTGTTCATCTGTCTGTGGATGATAAGTTGTGTTGAATGCCAACTTAGTGCCCAAACTTGCAAACAACACCTTCCAAAACTTGGAAGTGAACTTTGCATCTCTATCTGACATAGTCTTCTTTGGAACACCATGCAATCTGACTATGTCTCTGATGAACACCTGTTCCACATTGCTAGCTGAGTATGTAGTCTTTATTGGAATGAAGTGTGCAACTTTTGTCAAATTTTCCACAACAACCATGATGGAATCATGTTGTCTAGTTGTCTTAGGCAAACCTGTGAAGAATTCCATGGAAATTACCTCCCATTTCCACTCTGGAATCGTAGTCTGTTGTAGCAGTCCAACTAGACGCTTACACTCTGGCTTAACCATATGAAAATCTAAACATATGGCTACAAAATTTTCCATATCCTTCTTTAGATTCGTCCAATAATAGAACCTCTTCACTGCAGTCAATGTCTTTTTGTAGCCTGGGTGACCCAAATATGGTTTCGCATGAAACTCCCTTAATATCACTTTCTTGAGCTCATGGTTATCTGCACATATATCCTATCTCTAAACTTGTGCATGTACCACCACATATACCTATACCTGTACCTGTACCAATACCTGTACATGTACCAACACATGTACCTATGCTTGTACCAACAAATGTACATGTACCCGTACCAACACATGTACATGTACCTGTACTATGTTGTAACCTATGCACAATCTCCATATACATGTGATCTCGCTGACCTGCCTGTAAGATCCTATCCTATAAGTTTGTCTCATAAGATCTCATTGTTTCTAAGTGATTTACCTGTACCCACCTACTAAGAGCATCTGCGACCTTGTTCTCCTTTCCCTTGATGTACCTGATCTTGAAGTCAAACTTGTTGATTGTGGCCAACCATCTAGCCTGCCTGGCTTTCAAATTTGGCTAGTCAAATAAGTACCTCAACCCAATGTGACCACTCATTTGTACAAACCTCCTGCCAAGAAGATAGTACCTCCACATCTTCAGTGCATGTGTGATCATTGTTAGCTCAAGATCATGTGTTGGGTATTTTTTCTCGTGCTCATTCAGTTTTTGTGACTCCCAGCATACCACCTGACCATCCTGGATAAGGACCCCACCAAGTCCTCTCTTGCAAGCATTTGTACATACTAAAAACTCATTATCTGGATCTGCGATCTTTAACACTGGAGCATGTGTCAACAATTGCTTAAGCTACTCAAAACTAGCCTCACACTCCTCTGTCCAATCAAACTTCTTACCTTTCCTCTGCAATGATGTAATAGGATAAGAAATCCGTGAGAAGTTCCTGATGAACCTCATCTAATAACCTGCCCATCCCATGAATGATCTCACCTCATCTACGTTCATAAGAGCTACCCACTCCATGATGGACCTTATCTTTTCTGGATCTACTGCAATTCCCTCCTTAGAGACAACATGTCCTAAGTAGTGTACCTCAATCTAGAAGAAGTTGCATTTGTTGAGCTTAGCATACAACTAATGCTCTCTCAACAACCTCAACACTGATACCAAATATTCGTCTTGCTCTTCCTCATTTTTAGAATACAGCAATATGTCATCAACAAACACAATCACAAACTTGTCCAAATAAGGACACAACACACTATTCATCAAACAAATAAATGTAGTTGGGGCATTAATCAAACCAAATGGAACTACAACAAACTCATAATGCTCATATTTGGTCCTAAATGCGGTCATGTAGATGTCCTTCTCTTTGATGTGTACTTGATGATATCCAGGTCTCAAGTCTATCTTAGAGAACATTGCTACTCCCTTCAACTGATCAAACAAATCATCAATCCTTGGTAATGGGTACTTGTTCTTGATGATAACTTTGTTCAGTTGCTTGTAATCAATGCACAATCTGCGAGTGCCATCCTTATTCTTTATGAACAACACCAGTGCACACCATGGGGATATACTTGGCCTAATGTATCCCTTGTCAAGTATCTCTTTAAGCTACAACTTTAACTCTACCAACTCAGGTGTGCTCATCCTATAAGGTACTTTTGATTTTGTAGTTGTCCCTGGCACCAACTCAATAGAGAATTATACCTCCCTTTGCGGAGGAAACATTGAATTCTCTGTTGGAAACACATCCTAAAACAGTTGTAGAACCGGATACCTGTTCAACACACCTGCATCCTCAAATTCCTTACCTTTGTCTCTAAAGATATGAACTGTAAAAAATACACACCCTCTCCTCTTATTGTACTTGGCCTGCATGGTTGTCACCATCCTAACTGATGTGGCCTTCTTCTTTCCCTATAGGACTCTTGGTTCCCCATTGTCATTCAAGCACTCAATAACTTTTTCATAGCAATCTACCTTGGTCCTGTGAAGATATAACCAATCCATAACCAATATCATATTGTATGATCCGAGTGGCAATATTTTCAAGTGTGCTGTTGTAGGCATACCATTTAACTCAAACACATAAACTCTTACCCAGTGGTGAACTCTTTTCTTTGTACCTATGGCCAACTGCACTAACCAATATTTTGCATGCATTTCCTTACTCAAACCACACTTATCCACCAATTCAATACTAACATAACTATAATTAGATCCAGGGTCAATTAAAATATAAATAACTTGATCACAAAGCTTACCATCCATCTCAATGATAAAAGCCTAGTGATTTTCCTTCCTGTTGTCCACGGCTGCATAAATACGAGAAATGCTCTGCCCAACATTCCAAACAGTCTGTGCCTCCTCTGCACTTTATATTTGAGGCCTACCACCCTGATTTTGTGGATAATCTATCTTAATATTCTCCTCGTAGCATGTCCAGCACTCAAACCATCTAGCACCATTTCCTCCATGTTGTTGATGTGATCTATTCTTTTATTGTGGCCTATGTCCCTGTCTACCCGCATTGAACTTATTTTGCAGTGCCATTTTTTCCTTATCTTCTATATTATGAGGCCTTACTCTCTTAGGCTATCATTTACCTTTACCTTTAACCTTCCCTTTCCATCCTTGTTGAGACTCATTCTTTCACATTTACTATTCATAGAAATCCTTCAGCTTTCCAATGACTTCCTCAAGTGTATGAGGCTCATCATACTCAATATGATCTCTAAATGCTAATGGAAAACCATTAAAAAATCTTTGAACTTTGGCCTTCTCATCCTCAAGATATGGTACATACCTCGATAGCTCCAAGAACTTTATCTTGTACTCTTCATTTTTCATTGATCCCATCTTTAGCTCATTAAATTCTTTCGCCTTGTTGTTTTAGTACCTCTCTGACAAGTACTTCTTCATGAAAATCCTTTTGAACTCATGCCAACTCAAGTCATCTATCATGATGTGTCTAACCCACTTCACATCTTCCCACCAGATGTTTGATTTACCTCTAAGGATGAAGATAACAATCATGGCCTTCATGTTATAAGAGTACTCATGCAACTCAAAGAACTTTGTCATCATAGTTATCCAAGCTTCTGCCTCTTCTGGTTTCTTCAAGTTCCCATCGAAATTTGGTGCCTTTGCTTTCTTAAATTCATTTGGAAAGTATCCCCTATCATTCCTCCTGTAAGGATTATACTAATGGCGATCATGATGTCTATCTAAACCAGAACTAGAACGGTACCTGTGCTCATCTCCCCTCCTATTCGGAGTGTCCAAAAACCTGCCATCTCTCACTGTATCAACTCTATCTAACCTGTTTCTGCTAGGATACCTACTTCCATATATCCCATTAGTTATTTCCTCTTGTCCATAACTATTCTGAAGTGGCCCTTGTTTTTGAAAATATGACAAGCTCTAAATAATTAGTTCATTCACCTCTTCTTGTTTCTCTTGTACCTATATGAGTCTTTCATTATCTTCCTTGCAACCCCTTATTTCTTCCTTTAGGATTTTTAATGTGTCTACCAAATCAGAAGAGTGCCCACCATGTTGCTTATATGACTCATAGGGAGAGTCTTTATAGTCTACCATATTTCAATCCATCTTTGATATCTTTTCTTGCCAAGCATAATATGTCAGCTAAACAAAATAACAATAAACTAATGTACCTTAGTGTAATTTGGGGAGGATACATCTCGCAAGATCAACCAATCAGTGTAGTACATGTATATACATAATAATAACAACATATAAACTTGTAACACATGGTATATCAGCGTATAATAATCATTCTAGTTGGATTCCAGTCATCAATGCATAAACATACCAAATATGCTCCATGACCTAATGCATGACAACCTAAATCATACCAATGCAAACTTGACCACACACAATCACAAGTTGCACGGACAATACACCAGCATAAGCAACATGTAACCTAGCATGCGGAGCCAATGCATGTTCAAGATATATCATCACACAAGTAAGCATACATGGACAACACACAAGCATGACCAATATGTGACCTAGCATAAACAATCAATGCATATACATGTAGCAAAATGTAAGCAAGCATGCACAAACAATACACAAACATGAAAAATACATAACAAGTCATACACTCATGAGAGCATGTTGACAACAACACCATCAGTCCTTCCATGGAGACACCACTACCACCATGGCCAACACAACACAAATGCAACAAAAACACACACCATAGATATGAGAAACACATATCCAACCAACAAAAAATCATGACCAACACACCACCCACCCAGTCCAAGGGTTGAACCATGCTCTGTACCACTGTGTAACACTTGCTTCCCACATCTACCCAAGCAATCATCCAACCGGGGTAAATATGCGACGAGCGGCTACTATAGTGAGATTCAACCTCCTACGTGACCTTAAGGAAGTGGAATCGACAGAAACCCTTCACATATACCTTGTACATCAACAATAACACCCCAGGAACTAACCCAATCATTTAGGAAACATTCCCATGGATCCCACTAACCTAATTTGCTTCTAGGCCTCTAAACCCATGCAAGCCTACAATCCAATGTCTATGGGTCTTTGGACACATGCATAAGCCCACAAGCCAGTGTCCAGGGACTAAATTACTCAATTCTATACCAGCATCCTCAGGATTTGAGCCACTTTTTCAGGCCCAGAAACCAGTGCTCTGCCCAAAACTTCATGACAAGTTCAAAGATGAATTGAAATTACCAAACAATGATACATTTAAAAAAAAATATCCATGATGACTAAAAATGACCTCTACTAGCCATGACAAGCATTTCGTCAAACATGTCACAAACATGAAAGCTACAGGTATAAACAATAGAACTGAGCATAGGGGTCTCATAATTTTTTGAGAATCACTAAGAAGCATTGCTCCCCTACATCATAAGATGCAATACAATCTATTTGACCATAGATACATTTTTGCATTCATTTACAAGTAAAGACATATGTAGAGCCATACATAATCACTATTAAAATACATGCTTATAACCAACACAATAACAAAAAAAATACAGTTGATACAACAACAATAGAATCCACATAATAACCAATGCAATTTTACATCAAATACCAAAGGAATGATCTTCTCATTAATGAATTTAAAAACCAACCAGATATGGGACTACCACGTTCAACCCAACCATAGATTGGCTGAGCCAATTCTTTCTTTAGCCAATCACTATCGTGCCATATTCCAAGCATTAATGTGGGACTCAAACCAAAAAACCAACCAGGGCATCTCGAGGCTAAACCACCTCACTCTCATCAATAGAAATCAGGCTTTATCGTGATCCACACCTGATCATTAGGCCAACACAAGCATGGATATCATTGGATTCTCTCCGCCTAAACCATGAGGAATTTTCTTGTCTCATACTCTCGTAGGATTTACCACAACCCATAGTCTGAATTAGGGGTCACTACACCCTAAACCGAGACATACTCTCCAAGATTTACAGTATATCCCAATCCTGGGATTCCTAGGCCTGATGGAGAGCAAATCACCTCTCACGCTTTACAGCAATCCAAACCCGAATCACTAGGCCCTAAACCAAGGAAACACATAAATTGGTTTTGTGTCATATCATTCATAGATCCACCTCAAATAGCTTTCAATCCATCCGAAAATCCAACAAAACCAAAACATGAGAACTCCACAACACCATGGTTATCCGGAAATGGAAAGGCTAGGAAAAAAACATTGTCACACCTAGAAAAAACCCATGCCAAGACAGAAAAGAACCACATGAAATACCATGCATGCAAGATCTAGCAAGGAAAACACATATGCAAATCAATGCCTTCCAGCAATCCTGTTGTAGCTACTTGATTCTTGCTCATCTTTGCTTGCTTCCTCCTTCTTCCTGCTTTCTTTCCTCTCTTTCTCCAATGCCAAAATTCTCGAAGAAACTCGAAGTGTCCGAGAGAGAGAGAGAGAGAGTAATCAGAGAGCTCCAAAATGCACTGATAAAAGCTACCAACTGATCCTCATAAGCCTTTTTATAGAAGAGGCCTCTATTTTCTTCATTTTACATTATTTTCCTTCATTTTCCTCCTCACATGAAACCCATGACCTTTCATATCCCTTTTCTCCTAATTTCCATTATTTTCATAAATAAATGTGCCAAAAATGCCATTTTTCCTTTCCAAAGCCTTTGTGAATTTCCTTAGCCATAATAAACCAAATGAACACCTACCAGGATGTTTTTCCCAACATTCAACTTGGAATATGTGTCCCATCAACCGTGGTTATTATTTTTAACTTTTATTACGTGGAATTTTCACCAGGGTTATTACAGTATGTTTCAAAAGTTGGTTTGGTAAGAAGCAAGTGATGAAATTCATGCTAGATGAATAAATCAAATTGTAAACCTTCCATAAAATATTTTCCACTTATCATCCCTCTTACTTTTGCAAACTTGGATTTATCAAATGCTATGATGTATAATTTCTCCTTATAAGTTTCTAGTGGGATCAATTTGCCACTAGAATCTTTTAAGGGTGGAAGTCCTTTCTATAGCAATTTATTAAACTTTATGTTAAATCTTTTAATCTATACTTCTAATTCTTTGCACTTGTTTTCTAACAGTACCATGATATTTTTCTTAGTTAGAACCCTCTTTACTTCCATCATTGTGTTTTTTTTGTCTTGAATCTGCAAATTTTTGAGCTCATCCTTAGTTTTGGAATTTAGCACCTTTATGATCTTGTGCTCTTCTGCTGGTTTATGCTCTATTTCATTCTTTGTCTTCTCTATCGTTGTCTTGACCCTGTGTAGCAATTGATCTTGCTCAAATATTATTTAAAATGATTGCCAAAGATTTGTAATGTTTTAATTAATATTTGACCAAATGTTGTGCTTTGCATGTGCCAGTGTTTGAACTATTAATCACTGGTCTTCACATTTTTCAAGTTGTTTACTACGCTTGAAATTATTCTATATTTTTGATAAGTATGCATTATCAGTTTTAATTTTGTTTTCTTCCAATTTTTGTAGTAAGATAGCAGTATTCCATTTTGTTTATAGTTGATAGATAAGTCTCCTAGGGCCTTTACTAATTTTTCATAAGGATTTGCACTGGTTGACTCTATTCTTTCTGTTGAATTACATGCCTCGGTTTGTTGTTTAGATGTACCTGTAGCTGATAGTTTCTACTTTTCTTTCAAGAGTATTTCAATTTCAGCTTACACTATCAACTTGAACATGTTTTCCTTTTCCTTTTTTATTTGACCTACATCTTTGGCTTGTGGATCCTCTATAGTAGGAAGTTTAAGTTGCTTCCTCAATTCTTGAATGTCAGCATTTTTATTCTTTATCATCTCTTTTGATGCTTCGATATCACTAGGATCATATCCTAGTTTGATCACCAAATCTTCAAGTTCTTTGGTTCTGGTGTCTTTAGCCAAGGATATCATTTTATCTATTTTTAAATATGTGTGACTATTATTCAAGGAAACTTGCAGTTTATAGGCTACCATGGTTGAACTTGTCAATGTAGAATATATCATTTCACCTGCTTGCTTATAAAGGTCAATTTAATCAATTGCATGAATTTTCTTAGTATCAAAGCAAATATAGATGTTTTGTAATCTTATGTACTTTTAGGCACTAGAACATTTGGTTCTAAGAAGGCCAATGAAAATTGTCCCTTTCCAGTATAAAGTGCATAAAAAATCCATTGTTGAGTAGTTGAAGACTGTCTACAAAATTAAAAATAAGTAGAGGATTTTAATGCTTCATTCTTCCTTTTTATTTCTCTATATCTAGTAATAAAAAAAATTTGAGCCGCAGTTTGAGAGATATATGACACAGGTGAATCTATTTTAATATCTTCAAAATGTGGAAAGGAAGTGGTAGGAAATCCTGACAGCACTATTGTAGACTGCTCCTGTGAATTCTTTCCTTCTGAGGACTCTTCATTAGTGTTTGTTATCTTTCTCCTTTTGAAGACTTTGAAAGTCATAGCTTGAGTTTCTGATTTTGAAGGAGATAGACTTTCTCTAGGTCTTTTGAATTCTTTTTCTTTGGAAACTGGAGTTTTTGAGGCTGCTCAACTAAAAAATTGTTCTTCGGTTTCATGTAATGTATTATCCTGCCATTCTTCTTGATTTGTATATTCTTCTATCTTTGGCCTAGTTGTATGTACATGAGGTGTTTTTTTTTGCTCATATCTCATCTTTGAAATAATTCCCAAAGGATCATAGGACTAAGAAAAACTCAACTTGAATTTCATCTGCTTCAATAGATTATCATCCTCTTTTGCCAGTGCCCTAGTATTAACAATTAAAGGGCCAATCTATGCCTTTATCTTGAACTATGCGTTCTGCTTCCTAGATAAAAAATTCAAATCATCCATGTTCATCATTTTCCTGATGTATTTTAAGGCAAAGATCCTTATTGGCACAAATACTGGTAACCTATAGGGAGGGAGTTCGCAACCATATGCTCTAATCTGTGTATAATTCTGGTAAATATACCAGTCACCAACTTTATCTTGCTCGGTAATTTTTATAATTATTTTGATTTCAGGTGAAATCATTAGTATTACATCATTGTTAAGAAAACATAAGGCCGTATTAAAAAACATGTTTACAAAGTCACTGAAGGAATACTCATATGTGTTCTTTATTACCAAGGATGTCCAATGAATAAAAAATTGAGGCTTTCCTTCTTCATACAACTTCTGCAATGGGAATTTAAACCTTTCTGATTGATGAAATAAAAGAAAATATACAAGAAATGATTGGTGTTTGAACGAACCTTCAGCATAAAACTTTAGAAATTGATCATGAAGAATATCTGACGGGAACTAATTGTAATTAAAAACCAATGCGGGTTTATTAACCATAGAGAAAACTGATAAGAATCCCAATATCACTTCATCTTCCCATTTATCGATATAATAACCTAATAAATAGACGACCGTGGAAATAACCTGCCTTGACATTTCTATAAAAAATGCAGTGGAATAGGGCGGATTGGTTCTCGGAAATTTAGAATTTTCAGGTAGGAGTGACTCAAAAACACGAACTCGCTAGGGAAATGTAAGTTTTTTATAGTTATTTGTAATGTCCACCTCCCCTCACACCTACACAAGTAACCGACCAATCGGGGTAAACATGAGATGAGGGGTAGTTAAGACAGACTCAACCTCCTTGGTGACTTTAAGGAAGTGGAATTAAAGCGTAAAGACATAACACAGACCTATACCACCTGCTATAGGGACCCCAAAGGCTATCCCAAACATCCACCTGAATTTTCTGTGGGTCCCACTGAAAATTAATGTATAAAATCCCCAAGACGCTCCAACAAGCCTGCATGCCTGCATCTGGGAGGCTCTAGACGCACCCACAAGCCTACATGCCTGCGTCCCCGATATTTAAGGCACTTTTTAAGCCCAGAATCCCAAACATTTCCCAAAAATTCTTGTAGCTTTCAAATATCATTAAACACATGATGACAATGTCAAATAACCAAAAACTGACTCCAAGACTAGGCTTGACCATCCCCAATTGGGATGGACATTTTCTCAAACACTTGGCGTGAATCAAATCTACAGGTCTAGGATAAAAGACAGAGCATGAATGATTGAAACCTCTTATGAAACATTACAAGAAGGATCACCAACCTATTCCTTGAACATATATGACATCAATTAGGTCTTGCATCCATCATTTTAACAATTACAAGTAAATACATGAAATAACCATGACATGAACCAGTCACTTAAACATGCTTATAACCAGCATTAAACCATGGAAATAAAAATGAGATAAAAACCATTATATACACACTTTAATATGTACAAAAGCCAGATATCTTAGCTTCCATTAAACATAGGTAATAACTGACTAGGTTCAGGACTTCCACGTACCACCCGACCATAGACATGGGTGAGCCAAATATCTCTTAATCCAGTCACCCTTGTGCCATATTCCAAGCATGAATGTGGGATCACATGGATAAAATAATACAAAACACAACCAAGGGAATCCAAAGGTTAAACCACCTCCACCCTCACCATACCGTGATCACACCAAAACCGGTGCTCCGATCACAACCGAACTAAAATTGGAATGCCATTCGAAATCCATCACTATCCTTGAGGAATTTTTTGTCACCCTGTCTCACAAGTTTTACCACAATCCAATCCCATATCACTAGGCCCTAAACCGAGGCACCTCCCTTAGGGTTTACCGTGTATCCCGCCAAAACTAGTCAAGGGATTCCTAGGCCTTGGAATGAACCTGAGACTACCTCCGCCCCACATTATGAAATCCATCTGGAAATTCCAAAGCTCAAAACTGAGATCAAAGTCCCAACACACCATGGCATCCGGAAAAAGGCAGGGGGGGCTAAAATCCACTGTCAAAACCCGGAAAAACCATGCCACTGATAGCAAGAGAACCAAATACCAACTTGCATAAGCCATGCATGTCCAAGCCAGCTAGGAAATCACACATGCATTATGTTACTTGCAAGTATTCATGCTGAAGCTGCTAGATCCTGCTCTTCCTTGCTTTATCTTTGCTTTCCTTTCCTTTCCTTGTCCTTCCTTTGCTTGTTTTCCTCCTCCTTGGCACAATTTTGAATTGCTCCAAGAAAACTCCAAGTATCCAAGAGTGTGAAAGAGAGAGAGAATAATGAGAGAGCTCCAAAACTGAACTGAGCAAAGGTACCAACTGATCCTCAGAAGCCTTTTTATCAATGAGGCCTCTATTTTCTTCGTTTTCCATTATTTTCCTTCATTTTCCTCCTCACAAGCATCCTGTGACCTTTTAGCTTCATTTTCTCCTAATTTCCTTTATTGTCATAAATAAATGTGCAAAAAATAGTTTTTTCTCTTTAATGCCTTAGCCATTGCCTTTGCCAATTTTCCTTAGCCATAAACACATATTCAGTGATGTGCACTAGGATATCTTTTCCCAACATTCAGCTTTGAATAAGTGTCCCTTAACCGTGGTCTTATTTTTTCCTTTATTAACTTTTATTACATTAATTTTTTCCTGGGTCTGTTACAAAACCCTCCCCCTTGGGGACCACCTTCCTCAATGTTAAACCACACCTACACCTCAACAAAACCATTGAGAAGCAAACATACTGCTCATGGAGATTTATAACTTAGCTCGATGCACTATTTACAATGAGTAACCTGCTCAAAAGCAAAATCCATGACAACATGACCATATAACATCCATATTTTATATTGGAGCTTTGTAAATTAGCTCATGGTGGTATTAACATCCATATACATAAGTACATATATCAAACATCACTAAAACACATACCAAACACCAAACCAAAACTGCTTTGCCTCAACCAGTAAACAATGAAGGATACATGGTCGGCATCTAATCTGCCATCTCCCATGTAGCTTCATCGGGCCCAAAGTGCTTCCATTGCACTTTAATCTACTCAATGGGTCTTTTACTAAGCATGAGTTTCTTCCATTGCAATATACATTAAGGTTCCGACTAGAATTCTCCTTCTTTCTCCACCTGTAATACAGACCAATAAATAACATGATCGACATCCTTTATATACCTTTTAAGTAATGAAACATGAAACATATCATGGAATTTTACTGTTGGAGGTAGTGCAAGTCGATAGGCCACTGGTTCAATGCTATCCAGGATCTTAAAAGACTCGCAATACCATGGTGCCAACTTGGCACATGATCTGATCCTCAAGGAGCTCTTCTTGTGCTTGATGCGCAAATAAGCATGTTCCCCAACCTGAAACTCCTTAAATAACCTGTGTTGGTATGCATAACTCTTTTGTCTCTCATGTGATGCCTTCAGATTCTTCTTTGTAACCTAAATTTACTACTCCATGTCTACCAAAGTGTCCCTCCCAATCAATACCTCATTACTGGATCACTCCAACTAATGAGAGTATTACAACTCCACTCATACGGTGCCTCGAAGGGTCTCATCCCCAATGACTCTTGATACCCGTTGTTCTAGAAAACTCAACCAATTGTAGATATTCTTCCCTCTTCCGCTATTGATGCATCACATACATCCTCAAAATGTCCTCCAAGATCCTGTTGACCCTCTCAGTCTATCTATCTGTCTACAGATCATAAGTTGTACTGAAGTCCAACTTTGTGCCCAAACCTACAAATAACTCCTTCCAAAACTTGGAAGTGAACTTTGCATCCCTATATGACATAATATTCTTTGGAACACCATGTAATTTGACTATGTCTCTGAATAACACCTGTGATACATCGCTAGTTGAGTAGGTAGCGTTAACTGGAATGAAGTGTGCAACCTTTGTCAACCTGTCCACAACAACCATGATGGAATCATGTTGTCTCACTGTCATCGGAAACCTTGTAATAAAGTCCATGGAAATTTCCTCCCATTTCCATTCCGGAATCGGAATAAGATGTAGTGGACCACCTGGATTCCTACACTATGCCTTTACCTACTGACAGTCCAAACACCTAGCCACGAACTTTGCTACATCCCCCCTCAGGTTCGACCAACAATAAAATCTCTTCACTGAAGTCAATGTATTTTTATAACCTAGGTGTTTTGAATATGTTTTCGCATGAAACTCCTCAATATTTCCTTCTTGAAATCACTAATGTCTAGCACATATATCATGTCTCTAAAAATGACCAATCCATCTGCCATGAGACAATAGTCCACGTCCTGTACACCTACACCTACACCACTACTTGTACCTGTACTCCGCTGCATTGTGTGCCTAAGCTCCATATATCTGAAATCATGTTGACTTGCCTACAAGATCCTATCCTGTAAATTTGTCCCATAAGAGCTAATAGTTGCAGTGTGATTTGCATGTATCTACATGCTAACAGCATCTATGACCCTATTCTCTTTACCTTTGATGTACTTGATCTCAAAATTAAACTCGTTGATTGTATCCAACCATCTATCTTTCCTGCCATTCAGATTCGGTTGGTCAAACAAGTAACTCAACCCACTGTGATCGCTCATCGGTACAAACCTCCTACCTAGAATATAGTGCCTCCACATATTCAATGCATGGATGATCAATGCTAGCTCAAGATCATGCGTCGGATAGTTCTGCTTGTGTTCATTCAGTTTTCATGACTCATTTCACACAACTTGTCTATACTACATAAGGACTCCGCAAATTCCTCCATTTCAAGCATCTGTACATACTATAAATTATTTGTCCGGATCAACAATATTTAACATTGGAGCATGTGTCAACAACTACTTAAGTTGCTCAAAACTAGCCTCACACTCCTTTGTCCACTCAAACTTCTTACCTTTCCTCTGCAATGATGTAATCAGGTAAGAAATATGTGAGAATTTCCTAATGAACCTCTTGTAATAGCCTTCCAATCCCATGAAATATCTCATCTCAACTACATTTATAGGAGATACCCACTCCATGATAGCTCTTACCTTTTCTGGATCTACCGCTATGCCCTCGTTGGAGACAACATGTCCCAAGTAATGTACCTCAATCTGAAATAAGCTACATTTTTTTTAGCTTAGCATACGACTTATGCTCTCTCAACAATCTCAACACTGCTACCAAATGTTCAACATGCTCTTCCTCATTCTTGGAATATACCAAGAGGTCATCGATGAATATAATTACAAACTTGTCCAAGTAATGATGCAACACATTATTCATAAAAAACATAAATGTAGCTGGAGCATTAGCCTAACTGAAACTACAGAAAACTCATAATGCCCATACCTGGTTTGTAAGGTTGTCTTGTAGATGTCCTACTCTTTGATGCATACCTAATGGTATCCCAATCTCAAGTCGATCTTAGAGAACATTGTTGCTCCCTTCAACTGATCAAACAAATCATCAATCCTCGGTAATGGGTACTTTTTCTTGATGGTCAATTTGTTCAACTACCTATAATCAATGCACAATCTGAGAGTACCATCCTTCTTCTTCACGAACAACACTGGTGCGCCCCATGGCGATACACTTGGCCTAATGTATCCTTTTTCAAACATCTCTTTCAACTGCAAATTTAATTCTACCAACCCATATGTGCTCATCCTGTAAGGTACCTTTGATGTTGTTGTTGCCCTTAGTACTAACTCAATAGAAAATTTTACCTCCCTATGAGGTGGAAACTCTAAAATATCTATTGGAAACACATCCTGAAACTGTTGTAGAACTGGGTACCTACTCAAAAAATTGACATCCTCGACTTCCTTACCTTTGTCACTAGAGATATGAACCGCAAATAATACACACCCTTTCATGTGATTGCGCTTGGTCTGCATAGCTGTCACCATCCTAACTGATGTAGCTTTCTTCTTTCCCTGCAAGACTCTTGGTTCCCCATTGTCATGCAAGCACTCAATGGCTTTGTCGTAGCAATCTACCTTGGTCCTGTGAAGGTATATCCAATCCATACCCAATAGCATCCGGTATGATCCCAAAAGTAATATGTTCAAGTGTGTTGTTGGAGGCATACCATTTAACTCAAATGCACAACCTCTGACCCAATGATGAAGTATTTTCTTCATACTTGTATCCAAATGCAATAACCAAGATTCTTCATGTATTTATTTTCTCAAACCACACTTATCCACTAGGTCAGGATTAATATAACTATAGTTAGATCCAATATCAATCAAAATAGAAACAACTTGATCACAAAGCTTACCTTCCATCTCAATGATAGAAGCTTGATGATCTGTCTTCCTGCTGTCCACGGCTGCATAAATCTGAGGAATGCTATGACCAACATCCCCAACCGTCTACGCCTCTTGTGCATTATAGATCTAGGGTCTACCACCCTGATACTGCAGGCAGTCCCTCTTATGATGATCCTTGGCACATATCCAGATTACAACAATGCTCTACCATCACCTATAGTCTGTTACTCTCCATGTCCCTACCCAGTTGTATTGAAATTCTTGTAAGGAAACACATTTTCTTTCTCACCTGCATCTTGCGGTCTTTACCGCTTTGGTGGCCATATTCCTTTAGCTTTCTCATTTCCTTTCAAATTATGCTTAGGCTCAATTTTTCATTTTGACTGCTCATAAAAATGCTTCAAATTTCAGATGGCCTCCTCCAATGATCTAGGTTCATCAAACTCAATCCGATCTCTATATGCTATTGGCAACCAACTGATGAATTTGTGAACCTTTGACTTCTCCTCCTTGAGGCAAGGCACGTATCTCAACTACTCCAAAAACCTATTAGTATACTCACCATCTATCATGGAACCCATATGTAACTCATAAAAATCCTTAGCTCTAGCGTCATAGTACCTATGATAGATACTTCTTCCAGAATAGCCTCTCTAACTCACTCCAAGTCAGTTCCTCCTGATAAATACCCCTGACATTCTTCGCATCTTTCCACCAAATATATTATTTACCTTTGAGACTGAATGTGGTTATTCTGGATTTCATATTTTCTAAATAATCATGCAATCTAAAGAACTTCCTCATACCAAGCAACCATACCTTTGCATCATGTGCTTTCTTCATCTCTCCATCAAAGGTAGGTGGCTTTGCTTTCTTAAACTCATCTGGAAAATATCCCCTGTCACTCCTCCTATAAGGATGATAGCGATGATGAGCATGATGCCTATCAGAACCTAAACTATAATGGTACATGTGTATGTCACCTCTCCTATCTAGAGTGTGCAAGAATTTTCCATCTCTACTCAACATGTAACCACCGAGAGACCTAATGCCATATGCACCATTAGTTTCATTCTCTTTTCCATAACTGATACGAAGTGGCCCCTACCACTGCAAATCTAACAAAATCTGAAGGATTTCCACATTCACTTCTACTTTTTTGTCTTGTGTCTGTATGATCCTATCATTGTCTACCTTATAACTCCTTATCTCTTCCTTCAGAATTATCAGTATATCTGCAAAATCAAATAAGTGCCCAACACCATGCTGCTCATCGAATTCAGAAGGAGAATATTCTTAGTCTACCATATTTCTAATCATATTTAATTTCTTCATGCAATGCATCTCATGTCATATTAAACCAAATCACAATAAACCAATGTACCTTAGCATAATTCGGGGAGGATATCTCATTTTAAAGATCAACCAATCAGCATAATACATGTATAACCATAACCATGACAATATATAGACTTACAACACATGGTATATCAATGCATAAACATCATTCTAATTAGAGTCTAGTAATCAATGCATGACCACATCAGCTACAGACCATGACCCCATGCATGACAACCACAACCATACCACTAAAAACTCGACAACATGTAAGCACCTGACATGTATAACCAATCATATGCTCATGAAAACACATTTACAACAACATTATCAACCCTTACATGACGACATCACTGCCACCATGACCAATACCATGCAGATGCAATAAGTACATAGACAACAAGCATGAGAAACACATGCACAATCAACATGAATGCATGATGACAATAAACTTGGAAACATTAGACTTTTCCCAAGGAAAGTGCAACCACGCTCTGATACCACCTGTAATGTCTACATCCCCTCACATCTACCCAAGTAACTCACCAACTGGGGTAAACATTATATGAGGGGCAGTTAAGACATACTCAACCTCCTTAGTGACTTTAAGGAAGTTGAATCGAAGTAGAAACCCATAACACAGACCTATACCACATGTTACAGGGCCCCTAGAGGATATCCTAGTCATCCACCTAACTTGACCCTAGTTCCCACTGAAATTTTATGAATAAAACCCCCTGGGACGCTCCCATAAGCCTGCATACCCGCGTCTGGGAGGATCTAGATGCACCCACAAGCCCACATGCCAATGTCCAAGGACTCAATTATCCAGACATGTGCCTGTGTCCGCTAGATTTAAGGAAATTTTTAAGCCCATAATCACAGACACTTCTCAGAATTTCCTGTAGCTTTCAGATATCATTAAACACATGACGACAATGTCGAATAACCAAAAATTGACTCGAAGACTAGGCCTGACCATCACCAACCGGGACTGACATTCTGGCAAACACTTGGCATGAATCAAATCTACAGGTCTAGGATACAAGACAGAGCATGAACAACTGAAACTCTTATTTAAAATTACGAGAAGGATCATTGCCCTCTTCCTTGAAAATATATGACATCAATTAAGTCTTGCATCCATCGTTTTTAACAATTACAAGTAAATACACGAAATAACCATGACATGAACCAGACATTTAAACATGGTTATAACCAGCATAAAACCATGAAAATATCAATGAGATGTAAACCATTAAATCCACATATTAATAGGTACAAAATCAAGAGAACTTAGCTTCCATTAAAAATAGGCAATAACCGACCAGGTTTGGGACTTCCACATACCACCTGACCATAGACATGGCTGAGCCAAATCTCTCTTCATCCAATCACACCCATGCCATATTCCAAGCATGAATCCAGAATCTCATGGATAAACCAATTCAAAACACAACCAAGGGAATCCATAGGTTAAACCACCTCCACCCTCACCATATTGTGATCACACCAAAATCGATGCTTCGATCACAACCAAACTAAACTTGGAGTGTCATCCAGAATCCATCACTATCCTTGAGGAACTTTTCGTCTCCCTATCTCTCAGACTTTACTGCAATCCAATCTCGAATCACTAGGCACTAAACAGAAACACCTCCCTCAGTATTTAGCGTGTATCTCACCAAAACTAGATAAGGGATCCTAGGCCTTTGGGAATGAACTTGAGACCACCACCACCACCCTGGATTCTGAAATCCATCTAGAAATTCTAAAGCTCAAAACCAAGATCAAATTCCCAACACACCATGGCATCCAGAAAAAGCCATGTCGATGACAACAATAGAACCAAATACCAACATGTATAAGCCATGCATGTCCAAACCAGCTAGGAAATCACACATGCAATATGTTACTTGCAAGTATTGTTGTTGAAGCTGCTAGATCCTACTCTTCCTTGCTTGATCTTTGTTTTCCTTTCCTTTCCTTGTCCTTCATTTTCTTGCTTTCCTCCTCCTTGGAAAAAACCTAAATTTCTCCAAGAAAACTCTTAAATATCCAAGAGTGTGAAAGAGAAATAGAATAATGAGAGAGCTCCAAAACTGAACTGACAAAAGATACCAACTGATCCTCAGAAGCATTTTTATTAATGGGGCATCTATTTTCTTCATTTTCCATTATTTTCCTTGATTTTCCTCCTCACATGCAACATGTGACCTTTTACCTTCCTTTTCTCCTCATTTCCTTTATTTTCATAAATAATTGTGCCAAAAATACTTTTTTCCTTTCTAATGCCTTAGCCATTGCCTTTGCCAATTTTCCTTAGGCATACACACCTATCTAGTGATGCCCACTATGACATCTTTTCCCAACATTCAACTTGGAATAAGTTTACCTTCACTGTGGTCTTATTTTTTCCTTTATTAACTTTATTTACATGAAATTTTTCTTGGGCCTCTTACAATCTGAATGAGGGAATTGATAGAAAAGGGGTGCAAAGGAGCTTCTAAATTGATTTTTAATGCATGGCATATGGATTCAGGTGAAATGGAGAATAAAACTTCATTATTTTGGGCAATTACAACACTTTGACTGGGGAGATACCTGATATGGCACCAGGTGACAAATTCTGGGAAGGGATGAGTTTGGGGAAAAAAAAACTAGTGCATGAAAGATTCCCATATACTCAATTCGGCACTTACATCTTAAAATATCTAGTTTTCCTAGTTATGGAGTTCATACAGATCGAACTCACACTAGGTTTATGAGATCTTATATTAGGTATCAACCAGAGGGAATTTTTCTAATTTGATAACAGAGGGTAATGTATGGATTTCTACAACTAATTTTCCTTTGTGAGAAGACATCTTGAAAAATGAATTATCAATCAGGATGGCGAATTTCTAAGGTAATCAACAATCACTAGCATAGGAAGATGATTGCGCAGATTTGGTTTTGGATCACACTGTATTGATAAAGGAAGAAAATGGCGAAGAAATAAAATACAGGGTAATGAAACTATTTTATGTAGGAATTTCCAATGTAAGTTCCTTAGATCAAACACCAAAGGTCACCACTCACAAATAGATCACATATCACTACACCAGTATTTGACATGGTTAAAACCCTCAAAGAGGAAAGTCCATGGCCTAAGCCAACACAGCCACTTCAGGCAATTTATTAATATAAAGAAAGAAAAATTACATAAGCTTCTCTCATAAACGATTACCGGACAAATGACCCTCCATGCTCTTTAAATAGAGATCATGGACCAATCTGGTGTTAAGCCACGGATCAAGTTTCGGTAATACCGAGCAGAGAGTGAACCGTCATATCACTACATATCATGACCATCGGATTATAAGTTACAAATGTACATAGTAAAGAAACACACTTTACCTAACTCTACGCTAGACCAAGTTATACTTAACTATTTCCTATGTGTCGGAATATCCTAACATATCCCCTTAAGAACAACTTGGGATAGGATTGAAGAATTTACAAAGGTGAAACAATAGGAGACTATTTCCTATGTGTCGGAATATCCTAACATCCCTCCTTAAGAATAACTTGGGATAGGATTGAAGGATTTAAAAAGGTGACACAATAGGAGAAGGAAAGAGGCATTACAGCCTATCCCCCCTTAATGATAACATTCTTGAACTCCAAGCAGAAATCGAATTTTGATAAAGTTTGCTCCGGTGAGAGCCTTTGTAAAGATATCAGAAACTTGATCATTGGTTGAACAATATTGCACTTCAAGACCACGATCATGTATGTGTTTTCTGATGAAGTGTATCTATAGCTCAATGTGTTTCATGCACTGATGCTGAACAGGATCTTTTCATAGTTGAATGGCACTCTGATTATCACACCAAAGTGTAGTTGGATGCTACTGATAAAGACCAAATTTGGTCAAGATATGACAAAACCATAAGGCTTCCTTGCTCGCTTTAACTGCACCATAATACTCTGCTTCTGCCGAAGAAAGAGAGATGGCATTGTGTTTCTTACAAGACCATGTAATAGGTCTTGAACCAAGATTTAATACATAGCTTGCAGTGGAATTTTAGTCATCAGGGTCACCATCCCAATCAAAATCAGTGAAACCAACAATAATGGAGATTCTCCTGCACTATAATGAATTATGAACTGAATTTTACCTCGAATATATCGAAGTATTCTTTTAGCTAATTTCCAGTGACTTTCATGAGGTTTGTGCATGAAATTAGCAACAATACCAACGACAAAGGAAAGGTCAGGACGGGTATGGGTTAGATACAGAATTTTACCAACAAGTTGACAGTATAAGGTAGCATCAACTTCAGGGGAAGTACAAGTGGCTGAAAGCTTGACTCAAGGCTGAAAGGGATAAGGGTTTGGCTTACAATATTCCATGTCAAAGTGGCATAGAATATCACGGGCATACTTGGATTGAGAAAGGATAATACCTTCTTTGGATTACAAGACTTGAAGTCCAAGGAAATAATACAAGTGTCCTAAGTCTATCATTTCAAACTTCTTTTTGAGGCTAGACTTCACATGGTTTATATGGTTGGGATCACTACCCAACATAAAGAACAAGGATGATTAAGTACTTACCCACTTTCTTGGTGTAGACAGTGTTGTCGGAATGACATCTAGAAAAACCATTATCTAAGAGAAAGTTATCCGTTTTGGAATACCAAGCTCGAGGGGTTTGTTTGAGACCATAAAGAGACTTCTTAAGGCAACAAACAAGGTTGGATTTATTTTGGATAAAGCCAGGGGGTTGTTCCATGTAGATTTCTTCATGCAAATCCCCATGTAAGAAGGTGGATATAACATCCATCTGATGGACTTCCCATTTAACGAAGGCAGCAAGGGAATGAACAAGGAGGATATAATTCATTTTGGCAACAGGGGAGAAGGTTTCAGTATATTCAATGCCTTCAACTTGTGAAAACCCTTTAGCAACAAGATGAGCTTTATGTTTATCCACTTTTCCATCTGGTCCAAACTTGGTTCTGTAAACCCATTTCCATCTGACAAGTTTTCTTCCCTTTGGAAGAGGAACAAGATCCCAAGTGTTATTTGCCAATAAGGAATGATATCCTTCATTCATAGTTGCATCCCAATCTGGATGACCTGATGCTTCTTCAAAGGTGTCTGGATCAGGATTTTCTGGCACTTGAGCCAATAAGGAAGAGGCTCTGCCGAACTGAGAATGTGTACAGTGTTGATCTGCAGGGTCACCTGCAAGAGAACTTGCTGCATCCCGAGTAGATCAGACCCATTCTGGAAGTAGTGGAGTTGAAGGAATATCTTGAGGAGGAGGAGGAGGATTTTCATCCTCAATGTCATCATCTGAAATAGAATAAATACAATAAAAAATAGAAGAGATAGAGAGAGGTGGCACATATGTCGAATCAGGCTCTCAGGCCAAAGATGGCACACCCGCCAAACTAGGCTCGCAGGCCGATATATTTTCATCAAATTTTACATCTCTTCTAATGATTACATTTTGGTATTTTGGTTGAATAAGTCTATATCCTTTGACATCTTCAAAATATCCAACAAAAATGCATTTTTCACTCTTAGGTTCTAAGGCTTTATGTTTTGCATCTGGAATATGGGCCTAAGTTTCACTTCCAAAAACATGAAAGTGACTTACATATGGTTTGATTGAGCTTCGGGCTTCTTCTGGATTTATATTCCTTAAAACCTTACTAGGAGTGTGATTTACTATATAATTTGCACAGTTAATTTCTTCTGCCCAAAAATTAAGACTAAGTCCTTTAGATTGAATCATACAATTAGCCATTACTTTTAGAGTTTGATTCTTCCTTTCAACTACACCATTTTGTTGAGGAGTATACAGAACAATATGTTGCATTTTAATGCCATGCTCAGTGAAAAAAATTGATAAATTTGTTGTTAACATATTCTCCTCCATTGTCAGATCTTAACTTAGGAATTTGATGTCCAGATTGTTTCTCAACAAAGCCCTTGATGGCCAAGAACATGTTAAAAATTTCACTCTTGATTTTTAAGAAATATACCCAAGTGCATCTGGAAAACTCATCAATGAAAGTTAAGAAGTAATTGTAGCCAAAGAAGGAAACAACTGGAAGTGGATGACATAAATCACCGTGCACAAGCTGCAAAGGGGTTGAAACATGCCAAGAGGCACGTTTTCCAAAACTATCCCGATGATGTTTTTCTAGTACACAACTGGAACAACCGACATCTTGGCAAGATAACATAGGAAGACCTGTCACCATATTTTATTTACATAGAGTTTGAAGAGAGCGATAGTTTAAGTGACAAAATCGATTATGCCAAAGTGTGCTCACTTCATCATTATGAGCAACAAAAACGGAGGGAAGACAGGATGATCCAAATTTTTCAAACTTGTACAACCTTGTGGAATCATCAGCAATTCCAATAGCTAAAATATGTCAAGGATATCTTAGCCCTTAATTACAATATCATGAGGTGAGAATTCTATTGTTTTCCCTTCACCTGAATGACTTATCTGATAAATAGATAGAAGATTGCAGGACAAGTTAGGAACACATAATACATCATTAAACCAACCATTATCTAGATGAATGGTTCCAGAACCTACAACACTAAGAGATCTATCATCACCAACATTATTTTTTTTGGTGTTACAATCATTTAAAGAAGACAAAATGGCTTTATTTTTTTCCATGTGGTAAGAGACTCCAGAATCAATGAGTCACTCATTATAATGAGAAGAAGAGGATACATTCAATGCATAACCATATCTTGATGCTTGACAACCACAAGCAAAAAGTGCCATTCCCAAAGATGAAGTTGAAGAGTTGTCCAAATTGATGTTGTGCTTCTCCATTGTTTCTTCCAAGGCTTCCATCTTCTTAAAACATTTTGACTCTATGTGGCCATCACGATTACAAAAGTTGCAATGTCTATATGTCTTCTTCCCTTTTGTTTTTATTTTCCTTATCAGTTTGTTGAGTTGCTTTTTAGTTATGGCTGAAATTGCTTAAGACCCTTGTTTGGATTAGGACCATTCTTTTTAGGATGTTTCTTCTTAGGATTCTTTGGATATGGTTGTTGTTGGGCTGCTAAGTCTTTCTTAGAATAGTTTATAGTATTAATAAGACCAAAGTGTAAGATTTTTTCTTGTTCTCTTATTAAAGAAACACAAAAGGAATCAAAAAAGGGGGACTTGTAGGTTGTCCCTTGAGAAATGGGGGCTTCTCTAGTGGAATGGAAGGTGGAAACAAATACAGAGCATGGAGGGCCTAGCTTAGAAAGAATGGAATAGATAAGGCTACCATCTTCCTTTTTCACCTTGCAACCTTCTAAAATAAGTCTAAGGGTCTTGAATTTGGACAAAAAATCTTTAATAGAGGATAAATTATTGGGGTCCATGGTAAACAACTCATTCAAGCTGGTGGGCTTTGATTTCATTTTGAATGTCAAAAACAGTATTTAGCTTTTTCATAGCTTCATGAGGGGAGTCAATTTCCTGGATATGAAATCTAATATCTTGAGAAATTGACATTCCTACCAACCCTCATGCTTGATCTTGTTTATTTTTCCATTTATCCTTTCTATCTCCATCGGTAGGTTTAGATTCTTGTCCTATGGCTATCCTATAAAGCCTTTTACTTCTAAGTAATTCTATCATATAGGACAACTAATTGAAATAATTGGCGCATGCACTTTTCATTTTTAAAAATTGAAGCTGAAAAGGATGAAACTAACTACTCCAACAGAAAGATCTCAAAAAATTAGGTCATTTAAAAAAAAAAGGGGCTCTAAAAACTACTTCCGGATGAAGAAGTTATGCTTTTTTGAAAAAAAATGTAGTAGATGTCAAAAAATTATGTGATAGGTTGAAAGTTGATGATGAATTTGTACATTAAAAAAAATCCCCCCTCCTTTTCCAAACTTAATATAATAAGCTCACTTAAAAAAAAATACTTTATGTGACCTACTTTTATAAATAAGTGAGAGTCACTTTTACAATGTGTTTTTTAAATAAAACCCCTTTTTTTAAAAAGGGGAAACTTACTAAAAAACTTTTTAAGAAAAAATAACTTAACAACAAGCTTTTTAGAAAAAGAAGTTTGACGAAGAGACTTGAACCCAAGACCTATACTCTCATAAAGTAAATTTACATCAATTGAACTAGTAAAAATATTCTATAATTGTTTGAAAGGAGGAAGGGGTTTTTTTTTCTCTTCGGTTTGCGTGTTTTCCTGTGAAAAAAAAACAACCATGCGAACAAATAAATAAATACAAACCTTCCGGCAGAACGTTAGATTTCTGGTTAGTCCATCCAGAAACTATATATTTTTCGCGCTATTTTCGATTTCTCGAGATCACACAAAGTCACGAGGAAAGAGCATACATAGCACAAAAATCTCGTCTTCTTGTTTCTAGTTTTCCATATCACACATAACGCAAAGGAAAGTGCATATGCAAAGAAGAGGGTATAGATTCGGCAGAAACAAAAACAAAAAACAAAAAAAAACTACAAACCAAAATAAACATAGGATTAATAAATAAAACTACAAAAAAATGCTTTATACCTTCGGATCTAAAATGACATAACTTGGGCAACTAAAAAACTTTTCACATGAAAAAAAATGGGTTCCTCACTGTAACAAAGGCTCTGGATACAACAGAGCAGTTTGCATGGCCCAAAAGTCGTCAGAAATAGTAGATATGGAAAACGACAGTTGCATGCAGTCAAACCGGCTTCAAATTTGGATCAACAACGAATGCGGCCCTCAAAATAGCTCTGATACCATGTAGGAATTTACAGGGTAAATTCCTTTGAACAAACACCAAAGGTCACCGCTCACAAACAGATCATAGATCACTACACTAGTATTTGACGTGGTTAAAACCCTTAAAGAGGAAAATAGTCCATGGTCTGAGCCAACGTAGCCACTTCAAACAATTTATTAATATAAAGAAACAAAATTTACATAAGATTCTCTCATAAATGGTTATTGGAAAAATGACCCTCCATGGTCTTTAAATAGAGATCGTGGACCAATTAGGTGTTAAGCCACGGATCAAGTGTCGGTAATACCAAGGACAGAGTGAAACTTCGGATCACTACATATCATGACCGTCGGATTATAAGTTACAAGTGTACATAGTAAAGAAACACAATTTACCTAACTCTACGCTAGAACAAGTTATACTTAAATATTTCCTACGTGTCGAAATATCCTAACATTTTAAAGAAGAGATTCAGACGTTAGGAAATTATAACCGTTTTGGCACATCTAATTAATAAACATAGACGTTGGCGGGAAAGTTTTAATGTTTTAATGGTTATAAAGTCGTTTTTCGGGAATGAATAACGGAAGGTCAGTTGGAAGCATATGAGTGGAAGCGGGAATGAAGGCGGAAAGGAAAAGTGGTTTTCAAGGGGGGGTAGGCGGTTAATGGGATTGGTAAGGGAGTGGGGTCCCGGTGTGGGAGAATATGCTATTCAAACCCCCTCGTTAACCTTTGAAAGTGTGGGGGGGTCCCGAACTTATCCTTTGTTGTTGATCCGGGCGAGGATGATGTCATCTGTTAATTTTCGATCTAACGTTATTGCTAGTGGAAAAAGTGTCTCTTCAATGTTTATTACATTTAAAATAACCCTTAATTAAACCAAATACTAGGGATTATGTTAATTAAAGAAATTAGCAAATAAGGCATAATTTAAGTTGGCACACCGTTTTGGGATTTTGATTTATTTATTTTTTCTATAATCCCTTTTATTCCATTTTTCTTTTTCCTCTATATATATATTTTATTTATTTTTCTATTACAAAGGAAAAAACTAAAACTTATTGCTATAATAAAAATAGGTTACAACATGGTGATTAATCATTAGATTAAATATACCCTCGTCATACTATCATTTTGATCATTCTTGTGAAACCCTAACTTTTAGGGTTCATTATAAGAACCGAGCCTCTTAATGCTAAGGGTATGTCTATAATTTCCAAACCCTAGTCCTATTAGGGTTATTGATAAAGTCTATAAATACTATTCTTTTGATTTTTAGGGTTTTCGTATTGTTATGATGGAAACCATAGTTCTTTAGGGTTTGTTGTTAATGCTTAAGTTATGTATTAAAACCCTAGACCTTTAGGGTTTGGTAAATTAGGGTTTATGAACAAAACCCATGTAATATTTATAGTAATATCCTAGGAAAGAAACCATAGGTGTATATTCATTCATATGATCAAAACCCTAGCCTCGGGAAAATTATTGTATATCTAACTTCAATGTATTAATGTTTGAAGAGAAACGTTAGTGCATGAAATCCAAGGTATTTATATGCGAGTATGATAACCTAAAAGTTGATACTTATGTTTTAGTTTGTGAATTCTAGGGTTTGTAACAAAGCCCTAGTAAATATTGATGTTCTAGAACATGATGATATTGTTTCCAATTATTGATGTGATTTAGCTTTGATGATAAAATCTAGGGTTCGCAACAAACCTTAGTAGAGTTTATCATTTAAAAACATATTTTTGAAACCTTAGATGTATATTAGGATTATTATTTGATTGAATTGTTGATATCTAAGGCTTTGTGTCTCCTAGATGGAGTCTAGGGTTTATGACAAAACCCTAGAATAATTTGAAGTATAATATATAAAAAGATGTGTCTATTGTTGATTATGAACCTAACTAGGTTTAGGTATTTTATGTTGATCTGAAAATGGAGGAGAAATTCTCCTCTCAAAAACTTACTATCCTCTTACACTTTGCAAGTAAACAAATGAGTCTTAATGGTAAAAAAGTTTCATAATATCTTCAATATGGTGAGTTAGTTTTCACATGAACTTTTAAAAACAAACACATTCACATGCAACTCAAAATGGCAAACATGAAGAGTATAAACAAACATTTGATGACGTAGTTCACCCCTCCTCGGCTACGTCTTCGGGCCTGCTCCAAAAACTAGACCGCTCTATTGATTTCAGTGGTAAAAGAGTACATGAAAATTGTTAACAATTCAGTGGATTGTTTCCCCTACAATGAAACATTCTCTTACAAAGATTTATCACTTCAAAAATATGACTCCCTACAGTAAGTCATGAAAAGTACTGACACATCAGGTCCTTTTACTCCACCTAAAAACCAAGCATAAAAATGTCCAACAACTCCACATTGAAGTACTGAAAAGAGCTTCTCTCAATAAAAAATAATGATAAAATACTAAAAAGAGTTGCACTAAAAAAGTCATCGTTTTTGTAGATGAAATAAGAATACTGGAAAACCCCTACAAGGTTCTATCCATGCTCAAAATACCTTCAAAATTGCTTCAAACCTCTTATTGTCTCTAGCACTCAAAGACTCAATCGTGCCAAAATTACTCAAATCAGAAAATTGAGGTTCCCAATGAGTTTAGGACGCACAAAAACCCCCATCTAGGTTCTTCTTCAGCTCAGAAAGGTTTAAAATTGAGAAATTTACGCTTCTCCAACCCAAGCTTTGTTATATGTCGTGAAATTTGGCCAAACATGTTAACTGTGCAACATTTTCACCCCTTTCATAGTCAGGGAAGCGACAATTTTGCCCAGAAAAGGTGAAATTTATCATCTCATTATTTCTGCCAATAACCCCTGTGCGCAAAAATAGGGCCACATGGGGCGCATACAACCTGGGGTTGGGGCCAATGGTCTGCCCCCGCCGGCGCTGGCTAGTTTTTCCTTTGGGAAAGGTCATGTTATGCGATGATGTGGCAAAGTGCCAGGGAAAATTTTCTGCAACCACCGCCAGATCTCTTGGTAATGGTCATGTGTTGGCCATATGGCCAGGGGCCAGGTCCAACTTCCTACGCCCTCTGGCATCACTCCTGCTCTAGTCCTATGGAATCCATAACACCTCGGGCTAGAGCTTACAACACCACCCTCTCCACTGAGCCTTACGCCATGGGCATATGGAAAATAACGTGGCTTGGGGCTGGGACTGGTCCCTACCCCCCTCCACTAAGCCTTCTTCCAGGGTCCTATGGGTGCGAGCATGACCAGGGGCTAGGGCTAATGCATGGCCCCTCTCCTCTAATGCGAAAACCACTCGAAACTAAATATAAACTATGCCCATAGTTGGTTAAAAACCAAATGTATGACACGAGGGTGGAGAGCGGAAATTGTATGCAGCAGGTCTATGGTTTGACCCCCGCTGAGGCCTTCAGGCCTGTTTACAAAACTTTGAACAATAACAAGGTACCATGTGGTAGCATCTAGTTGGGCCACGTGGCGACCTACTATTCGACCACCCAAAACACCATGAACCAATTAAACAATTCTAACACATCTTATACGGAGTCACTATTTGGAGAGCTACGATTAGCCTTTTGTATGCCCAATTAACATGTTGACTTTAGCATAATGTTAGCAATAGATATTTCTAGGTCAACAGGCCAGTTAGCCAACCTGCAAATTTTTTTTTTGTTAGTCAAAAACATTTGGAACATCATAACTTTGTCATACAATGTCGGATTGAGGCGATTCAAGCATCGTTGGAACTAGGATGATGAACACTATGACTTGACCCCAGTTTCAAGAGATTCCAAGCATTTTGATTTCTTAGCCTACTTTTGATCTTCAAATCATATGTCTAAATCATGAATGAGTTAATCTTTCCAGTGTAATGGCGTAGTTTTTTTTTTCGTCGAGTGGTCTAAGTTCACCCTAGATTACATCAGGCTTGATTTGTGGCTAGAGAAACCGTGACCCAGGGGCATCTAAACCATCAAAATCACTCGGGGATCGTACCCGGTCTAGGCCACACTAGCACTAACTTGTCTCATCCCCCTCAGCATGGCTGCAACAACCTCCGTGAGGTTTTCTCTTGGGTTTCCCTTCTGACGAGGCCCATCCTCAACCAATTGTGCTAGTGGGACTTGACATTGTAATGACATAGTCAACTTCATGCTTATGTATATTTGTTTTTGGTTGTAGTTTCTATTAAATTTTTGCAGGTACATAATCTTCAAGAGGTTGAAGATATTTGTAAGGGAATATGACTTGATAATATTGGTAAGCATGATGAAGGAAGCTATATGAATGATATGATCAAGATGACCTTGATGCCATAATAAAGAAATAAAACCCTGAAAGAATGAATTTTCTTCGATATTATGAAGTTGTTGATTTTCTTAAGTTGAGAGGGAGGGCATATTATGATAGTGAATACCTTGAAGTAAGAATGAAACCAAATGAATGAAATTACTACAGATGAATGTTCGTAATTCACGAAGTTGCAAACAAAACACTTGAGAAATATTAAGCTATATTAGGTGCTTCTCAAGAAGTAAAATAAGAAAGATTTTGACAAGATGTATTTGGATAACTTGATGATGATATAAGCAACATTTTAATGATTGAAGACCGCAAATTTTTGTGTTTACTTGAATATGTCTTTAAAGGTTTACTACTAATGAGGTTGTGATTGTGCAGGACCTCTCCATAAAAGGTTGAATGTGTGAAGCATGCTTGGATCCGTGGATATATATGATTTAGTTAGGAGAGATGAAACATCTTATGACAAGATGCTTGGGAGTACATCTAGTCGGCCTAAGTGTTGATGTCTAGATCTCGAAGAGTGTTATGTCCCTATAATACTAATGTATCTTGTTATTTTTATTATTAGTGTAGCCCCCTTATTATTATTGTTTTGCCCATGTAGTCCACATATTGTTATTATTGTGCCCCATAGGAGTCCAATATTGTAATTGTTGTGCCCTTAAATTATTATTGTTATGTTGGCTTTGATTATATTGTGACCCCTTAGACTCCTATATATAGAAAGTAGGTTTTTTCATTTGTAAAATCCAAGAATTGTTCATTTTTGTGATTTAAAGGGGGTTTCCCCCTCGAATATGCTATTTTTCAAGTCGTTGATCTATATTTTCTTCTATTTTGTGAGTTGGTCGCATAACATTTGGTTTTAGAGCTTTGGATTCTAGCGTTTTTCTTCTTCAAACAAGACATCTTGGAATTCTCGTTATAATTTTTTTTCTACGAAGCTTCAGAAGTTGAAATCGAAACCACATGGAGTCGAAATACTGGTAAACCTTGTGTATAAGTTTCAGATCTTTTTTTGCTATATTTTCAGAGATATGATCTGAGGAATTTAGGGTTTCTGTAGGCTCGATAATTTCATCTCAAATAGGTAACTGAGGGAAAATTGTCATAAATTTTGTTTCAGGAATCAGATTTGAATTGTATAAAAGTGACTGAAATTTCATGGAATGTATTATTTCTTGTATCAATTTTAGAGCTGAATGTTTAAGCAGTAACACATGGCATCCCTTACAACTTCACTCTAGTCAACTAGTCCATAATCAAGTTATCGTGAGAGATTTGGCCTAAATTTACCTTGAAGAATCCAAATTTTGTCTGACTTGTGTCATTGGAAATAAGTCTAAGAGGGATACCACAGGATTGAAGTTTATATCTTGGAGATCCAAAATCAGAGAGATACGAGAGTTTCAATATCGAGCTCCTAAAAATCAAGAAAAAGGTGTGTATTTTTTTAATTTTGTAGTTTGAAGTGATTTCAAGGGCATATTGAAGCATAAATATCAGTATTTGGTTCTAAAATTCCTCCCAAATAAAATAATTCCACACCCATTAAGTGCTCAGAAAACTCTACTGTGGTGCATGAAGTGGAAGAATTGCAGCATAATATATCAAAATTACGAGACCAAGTGCAACAAATTTCATTCTCTCAAAGAGCAACCAAATATGAACTAAAAGGGGATATGGATGGCTTAAAATCAAACATGGAAGGGTTGAAGGATAGCATGGAAGCTAATATGGATGGTTTGAAAGCAGACATGGAAGGTTTGACAAAGTTAATGCAAGAAAGGCTTCCCGGTGGTGACAAGGTAATCTATGAAAATCATGATGAGGACAAAAGGAATATGAATTGTGATTTTAGAAATTCCAAAGTTGGGTTTAAAATCCACCACATTCCAAAGATTAATATCAGGAAGTTTGATGGTAAGGATCCGGTAACATGGATACTACAAATGGAGCAATATTTTGATTTGCATGATGTGTAACACTCTCAAAATGTATGCATTGAAACTTTAGATTTAGAAACCAATTAGTTTGTATGTTATCGATGGATTTGTTCTCATAAAACACTTGTCACTTGGTCAATTTTTACAGAAGAAATGATAGCAAATTATGAGAATAGAAAGAGCAACAACTTCTTTAGCTAATTGATAAATCTCAAACAAAAGGGTTCAATGGCAGAGCACATTGAGACTTCCAAAAATTGAATATCAGGGTAACAAATATTCCAAAGGAGCATAGGATTGATGTCTTCATAGGGACTTTATAGGATATCATCCAACATGAGGTTCACCTTTTGGAACCTAATTGATTGGAGAATGAATTCAGGGTGGCAAGAAAAGTTGAAAGCAAAATTATGGGAACAAGGAAGTCTACCACACACAACTATAAATATTGAAGTGTTGTTTCTCCTAGCCTTCCACAACCTACAAGGTTGACACCACAAAAATTGGAGGAAAATAGAGCAAAAGGACTTTGTTATAGTTGTGAAAGAAAATACACTAAAGGTCATAAGTGCATTGAGAAGAAATTATTTTACATAGATTGTGAAGAGGAGGAAGAAAAGGAACAAGAAATATCATAAGACAAGGATATACACAAGGAACCAACCTCGTAGAAAGAAGAAATGAATCTGACCATATCTTGTAATGAAATGGCAGGAATTACAACTCTTAAAACTCTCAAGTTACAAGGATATATCAAGAAGAGAAAGGTAACAGTCCTGATTGATTCGGGTAGTATCCATAATTTTATTCATTGCAAGATAGCCAAGGAATTGAATTGCTTCCTATATCTAGCACTAGTGTGTCAAGTGATGGTTGCCAATGGAGGAACTATAAATTGCTCTCGAAAGTGCCATAATATTAAGCTAACCATGGGGCAATATCTACTGAATAGTCCAATGATCTCCATTCCAATGGGTGGTGTTGATGTTGTACTAAGATTCCAATGGTTACAATCTTTGGGGACGATAAATTTTAATTTTCAAGAACTTTTCATGAATTTTTTCGGGAAGGAAATGAAGTTGAATTATGGGGTATCGCAAGTAAACCAGGAATATAATCAACTCTAATGTCATGAAAAAGATTCTGAAAAAATAAAAACGAGGCGTAATTACACAATTATGCTCACTAAAGGTTCAAACATTGAAATCGTCTAATTCTCCAGATCTCCAAAAAGTATTAGACCATCATTACAAAGTGTTTGAGACTCCCAAAGGCCTCCCACCTATTTTTTATCATGATCATGCTATTCATTTGCTTCCAGGAAGTGTTCCTCCAAACATCATGCCTTACAGATATCCTTATCCCCAAAAGAGTGAGATTGAATGTATGGTAGCAGAAATTCTAGAGGCTCGTATAATTCAACCTAGTCAAAGTTCTTTCTCTGCTCCAGTAGTATTGGTGCATAAGAAGGATGGATAATTGCGTATGTGTCCAGATTATAGGGAGCTCAAAAATCTCACTATTAAAGATAAATTTCCCACCCCTGTCATTGATGAATTGTTGGATGAATTACATGGAGTAATTTACCTCACCAAGTTGGATCTTCATTCAGGATATCATCAAATTAGAATGAAGACCAAAGACATTCTGAAAACAACATTCAAGACTCATGAGGATGATTATGAATTTTTGGTCATGCCTTTTGGCCTTACTAATACACCTTCCACATTTCAAGGTTTGATGAATTCCATTTTCAAACCCTTCCTTAGCAAATTTATGTTAGTATTTTTTTATGATATACTAATCTATAACAAGCCTTGGAAGGATCATGTTCAACATGTTGACAGGGTGCTCAAAATATTGGAAGAGAAACAATTATATGCAAAAACCTCCAAATGTTTCTTTGGAGTACAGGGGGTGGAATATTTGGGTCATATTGTATCTCACGAGTGTGTTATGGTAGACTCTAACAAATTAAAGCCATTAGGGAATGGATAATCCTCACAATAATATAGTATCTTCGAGGATTTCGTGGTGTGAGATGGTATTATCGCAAGTTTGCTAAGAATTATGGGAGAATATCAGCACCTTTAACATCATTACTGAAGAAAGATGCATTTTCTTAGACTCTAGAAGCAACTAAGGCCTTTGAACTTCATAAAGAGGAAATGTGACAAGCGCCACTCTTAGTTGCGCCAGAATTCACAAAAAAAAATTATTGTGGAATGTGATGCCTTAGGAAATGGAATTGTTGTGGTTTTAATGAAAGAAGGAAGACCCATTGCTTTTGAAAGCCGTCCAATCAAAGGAAATTATTTACACAAACCTATTTATGAGAAGGAAATGTTGGCAATACTACATGTGCTAAAGCAATGGCGACCTTACCTAATGAGAAGACACTTCAAGGTAAAAACAGATCATGATAGTCTTAAATACATTTTGGAACAAATCCTATCTTCAGTATTGCAGTAAAAATGGGTCACAAAGATGTTAGGTAATTTGATATGTTTCATGAGTTGATATTACATGCTCTGTTAATATTAAATCATTGAAGTTTTTACAGACAGAATCATGGATTGACTCTGCATTATGTTATTGATTCGTTCAGAGTTCATTACATGTTATCAGCCTTAATTAAATACTCTTACTGTTCTATTACAGAGCTGTTATATTGACATTCGTTTCATATATTCGTTTGAGGTAGTGTTCTTCATAATCGTTGGATTCATAAATGATAGTGTTCTGTTGGAAGCACAGTTGTATTCCTGTTGGTTCAGGTTGATCAGATTATTATTCCAGTGTGTTGTGTGCGTTTCTGATTTATCAGTACTGTTCTATAATTCATTAATACTTAACGCTGTTCCATTAGTGTGATTTGTGTGAATTGCCTTTAGAGTGAAAGAATGTTATTTGATTGCAAAGAGTACATTTGAGTTAATAGATTAAGTTTGGTTATAACCCGCGGGACTTAGTTATTCAATTGCTGTTCCATTTTAGACTTGTTGTTCTATTCCAGAATTGCTGTTCAATCCTTTATTCGCTTTGATGTTCCATTTACTTGCATTTGTTGTTTTGGCGTGAGAGATGATCTAAGGCTGTAGTGAGCATTGGCAGTCACTGTCTAGCTCCCAGGCTCATGATCTATGCTCTAGTTTCCTTTCCATCAGTTTCTGAAGGGATGGGTTATCACTGCCGAACCCTTGACTGATAAGCTGTTGAGTTTTCTGAATGTGTGATTTATCCTTTGAAGTAATTTAGTTATATACAAGCATCCGTTTACTCTTGTATTTCTTAGACACTGTACTACTAGCATTACTCTGACAAATGATAGCCTCGGATTGAGTCACTCTTTGTAATAACAAAACGCTCCCGGATTGACATATTAATGTGAGGTAATTAGAGGTGAAAGAGACCCTTTTTATAGCTCCACATTTTGGCGCCGTTGCCGGGGAAAGAGTGTAGCCATTTTTCTTTTTCAGAGTAGTGTACGAGCCTGCTAGGGAGGAGTTGGATCCTAAAAACGGAAGGTAAGAACCTACGTGCGGAGCATGCAAAAACCCTGCTCCACTATCCGCTTTCCTAACAGATTTGTTTTTGCTTTGTTTAAATAAGAAGTTGGTAGTTCATTTTTGAGTGCATGACTAAGCAGAAAAGACCAGAAAAGAATATCAAACCCCCATCTAAGCCTGAAAAAGCTAAGGGGCCGGTGACCCTTGGCCGAACGACCTTCATAGACGAAATCTATAAGAAAACAGAATCTCAGCCATCAGTAGGCCTCAAGAAAAACATTTCTAAACCGCCTACTAGTTCCCTTCAGGCCACAGGATCACCATCTGTAGCCTGTGCTGAGGTGCATAGTCAAACTGAAGAGCAGGACTTTCAAGAAATTGAAAATTCCACTCCAGAATTATTGCAGGAAGGGAACTCTAGCAACTTTGGTGAAGGAGAAGGAGAAACATGGGAAATCAAGGAACCAAAATCCCCTATTGAAACAAATCAACCATTAGATAGCCCAGATAAGGGGAGTGCTGCGAAAGTCATTGTTGAAGGAGTTCAATCTCCTCAGACACCTGGTATTCTCATTATTCCAGATAAGGGGTCCGCTGTTAAAATTATCCCTGTCCCTGTCAAAACAGTTCCCACTCAACCTAGGAATACCCTCCTAGATATCCCAGAAGGTTATTGGCATATATTCGATCCCATGGCTCAAAACCAACCAAATGCTCAAAACCAGCCAAATACTCAAACCTCTACATTACAATATCCTATAGTGGATTCTGCATCAAATGCACCCATGAAAGCTATCCCTCTTCAGCATATCCCTACATTTCACGGACTCACATCAGAAGATCTGAATGCATTCTTATTCGACTTCGATGTGTTATGTAGGGGGTACGATTACACCACCGATCCCCAAAAATTGAAATTATTCCCCTCTACATTAAAAGGGGCTGCTTTAAGATGGTTTCTGGGGCTAGGTGGCGGGGTTATCAACAATTGGGATCAAATGAAAGAATCCTTCTTAAAAAAATATCAGGATTATTGTAGGTCTAGAGAATTAAAAGACGAAATATTTCAAATGACAGCTAGACCGAATGAAACATTAGAGGAGTATGTGGAACGTTTTCAGTACAATCTACAAAGATCTCCTTATGCATCACTACCTTTACCTGATAATGTGTTAAAAACTGCATTAATAAGGGGTATGAAGGAACAATGGATTGAAACATTAAACATTATGGGAAAAGGGGATATTTATCAAGAGATTTTTGCTGACATTATTGATTTGTGTATCAGGAGTTCGAGAGGCAGCACAAGAATAAAACCGACAGAATATGATCGGTTTGCAAGAGATAACAAAGTATCAGCAGAAGGAGTAACACGTGCAGAAATTGGAAATTTATTAGAGAATTTTAAAACTGATATTATGGGGACACTAACTACACAACTTGATATTGTGCAGGCTAAACAGAAGCAGCTGGAGACAGAACAGAATATGGCAATCTTCTGCCCCCGATGCAGAAAAAAACACAGCCACAAGGAGTGTCCATTAGATAAAGCCCAAACATGCGCCATCTGTACAAAAGATCACCTTACGGAGAGCTGCCCCTCACTTCCTGGATTGAAAGCAGTATATAAGGAAGCAGAAGAAGAACCAGAATCGGTGAATTCGATCAACCAGCGCCGCCAGTGGCAGCCGAGACAACCTGGTATGTTTCCAGACTCAACCTCTTTCTTTCAAACCCCACAGTATAATGCTCAACAATATGGTATGTGGAAAAATCAATCTCAAACCCCATTTACAAACTGGTCACCACAATCGTTTCCTTCTTCAAATCCATGGCTGAATCAAACAAACCAAACTGGTTGGCCGAATTTCCCTTACACTCCACCATATTGGCAAAATGGCCCATATCCTTCACAATGGACTCCTTCTACTTCACAAAGTTCACCCTGGCAGACAAGCTGGAAAAGACCAATGTACCACCCAGCTGGAACTATTCCGCTCCCTCAACCTACTCTGCCAGCTTTACAACAAAATCCCCAGTCTAACCTGAGACCGCAACTCCCAGCCCAACCCGATCCCAATCCAAACAACAGACAGGTCCAATCTATTCAAATCATAGAATCACCAAAAATAGGACCCGACCTGAGGGAGTGCAATGACCTTCAGTTAAGATCAGGACGTATAATTGAAACTGAGGGAGATAAAACAGTTCATATTGAAGATCAGTCACCAAGAGAACATCAGTTACAACACGAGGATGTAAATAAGCAACAAACTCATAATCAAACAACCACATCCTCTCCTCCATTCCCAGAACGATTAGCCATACCTCGACCCATACAATATCCTGACTTTGACATTCTGGGAGAATTACAAAATCTGTACATAAAAATTCCATTCCTCCAAGCCATTCAAGACATTCCCATATACGCAAAACTATCAAAGAATTGTGCATAAAGAAACCAAGGAGGAATATAACAAATAATCCAAGAGTCCAAGTAGTCGGTACTTTATCTGACCTATTGTCTGGGAGAGAAACACCCATTAAATATGAAGACCCAGGGAATCCAATTATAACTGTTCAAATTTATGGTCAGACCCTGTCTAATGCCTTAGTTGATCTAGGGGCTGCAATTAATATTTTAACAACCACAACTTGCCAAAAGCTCGGCATTACATCTGTAGAACCCACCTCTACTCTGTTGGAATTGGCTGATCGATCTGTGGTTAGACCAGAGGGTACTCTACATGATGTCATGGTCTCTGTAGAGTCCTGGGAGTATCCAACCGATTTCCCGATAATTAATCCAAAAACCCGACTTGATGGACATCCACTAATTTTAGGTAGACCTTGGCTTGCCACTGCCGATGCCTACATTGGTTGCCGGCAGGGAAATATGACCATAACCAGAGGACCGAATAGCAAAAATTTAGTTCTATATCCTCCAGCGCAGCCAAGTGTCACAATAATCAAAACTAATAAGCACCCTGTATCATACCTTACTGATAACATCAGATCTCTATTAACTATACAAGAGGCACTTGATTTTAAAGACCAAACAGAAGATGATGCCATTAATAATTTCATTAGTCAAACTGAATCTCGCACACAGTGTCACATGATAGAAGCAACATTTGATAATGAATTGGAGGAAGATCCTCTGAAAGATACGCATGACCAAACGATACCTGTTACTTCTGTTGCAAATAGTAAAACTGTGGAAATTGCACCAGGGAAAACTTTAAACATCAATGCTAATCTCACACCTGAACAGGAAACTAAGCTCATCCATCTATTAACAAAGTATCAAGAAGCATTTGCATGGGACTACCCTGATATGAAAGGAATTGATGCACAATTATGTACACACCACATTTATATAGAAAAGGATGCCAGACCTGTGCGTCAGCCGCAAAGGAGACTTAATCCTCATCTAAAGGATGTCATAAAAACTGAACTGCAGAAACTTTTAGATGTTAATTTCATCTACCCTATTTCTGATAGTAAATGGGTCTCTCCGATTGTGGTGGTACCAAAAAAGAACGGAAAATGGAGAATTTGTGTGGATTATAGGGAACTAAATAAGGCAACACAGAAAGATCACTTTCCTCTCCCATTCATAGACCAAGTATTAGATACTCTGGCAGGGAAGAAATTATTTTCTTTCCTGGATGGCTTCAGTGGATACAATCAGATTCAGATTGCCCCTGAAGACCAGGATAAAACTACTTTTACTTGTCCCTGGGGAACATTTGCCTATCGAGTTCTACCTTTTGGCCTATGTAATGCTCCTGCCACATTTCAGAGGGCTATCCTCAACATTTTTGCAGATTTAATAAATGATGGACTTGAAGTTTACATGGATGACTTTACACCATATGGAGATGATTTTGATCCGGCTCTAGACACCCTAGAAAAAGTCCTACAACATTGCATTGTTACTAGGCTTTGCTTAAGCCACGAAAAATGTTTCTTGATGATGACTGAAGGACTTATCCTGGGACATTATGTCTCAGCAGCCGGCATTCAGGTAGACCCGGCCAAAATCCAAATACTTTTGCTCATTCCCACTCCTACTACTCAAACAGAGGTACGCAGCTTTCTTGGATTTTCTGGTTATTATAGACGATTTATAGAGCATTATTCGCACATCGCTGCTCCTTTATATGCACTAACCGGTAACGTTGATTTTATTTGGCCAGAAAAATGTGACCAGGCTTTCGAGAATTTAAAGAAGCTCGTATCCACAGCCCCAGTCCTTCGAGGACCAAACTGGGACCTACCATTCCAGATATCATCTGATGCCTCAGATACAGCTATTGGCGCAGTCCTTGGGCAGGAAGAGGATAAAAAACCATATGCCATCTATTACATCAGTAAGAATTTATCCCCTGCTGAATTAAATTACACTGTTACTGAAAAAGAATTCCTAGCCGTAATACATGCTGTCAATAATTTTAGACATTATATTACAGGCTATCCTGTTATCTTATATACAGACCATTCTGCTATAAAATATTTAGCAAATAAACCTGTCACAAATGCCAGAGTAACTCGATGGTTAATTTTATTGCAGGAATTCGACATCACAATCAAGGACCGGCCTGGCAAAGAAAACCCTGTAGCCGATTTTCTTTCGAGAATACCAAAACCAAGCGATGCAGCAGCAGTTGAAGATCAATTTCCGGATGAGCACCTGTTTGTTGTTGCCGTTCAAACACCCTGGTATGCTGATGTTGCCAACTACCTCGCAGTAGGTAAACTACCAAAACATTTAACTCCTAATGAGCGCAAGCAGATTATTCAGAAAATTTCTCGATTCTCGTGGATTGGGGGCTATTTGTTTCACACAGGAGCAGACATGCATATCAGGCGATGTGTTAGAGAGGATGAAATCTTTGACATCCTAAAATCCTGTCACGATGGACCATGTGGGGGGCACTTCGCTGAGCGTAGAACGGGACATAAAGTATTGCAGACAGGATATTACTGGCCTACGATCTTCAAAGATGCGAAGAAGTTTGTCCAAGCCTGTGACAGCTGCCAGCGAGCAGGACGACCTGGTCAAGCTGATGAGATGCCTTTGAAACCACAGTTAGTCATCGAACCATTCGAGCGATGGGCTCTTGATTTCGTTGGACCCATCAACCCCTCATCAAATCAGAAAACATATATCTTGGTGGCAACATAATATGTCACCAAATGGGTTGAGGCAGAAGCATTGCCAAGAGCCACAGAGGACTCTGTCATACAGTTCCTATTCCATCTATTTGTTCGTTATGGCCTTCCTAGGGAAATAATTACAGATGGAGGACCACAATTTGTTGGGCATAAATTAGCTGCAACACTCAACAATTATCACGTCCAGCATAAAATCACTACTCCATATCACCCACAAGCAAATGGGCAGGTAGAAAGTAGCAATAAGATAATAGAATCAATCCTAACGAAAACCATTGCGTCACATAGGCGTGGTTGGGCTACCCGACTACCTGAAGCACTCTGGGCCTATAGAACCACATGGAGGAGCACCACCGGTTACTCACCTTATCAATTAGTGTTTGGAAAACAACCCATTTTTCCCATAGAATTCAAAATCCAAACATTACGGACAGCACAGGAAGTTGGCCTAGATCTAAGCGAGGCACAAATCAATCGACTACAGCAGATCAATGAACTAGACGAAATTAGGCTCTCTGCACTACAAAATACAGCATTGATTCAACAGCAGCGAGCTAAATGGCATGATGCGCTCATCAAAAACAAAGTCTTTCACGAGGGAGACTGGGCTCTTTTATACGACTCTCGGTTTCAGGACTTCCCGGGAAAACTTCAGACTCGATGGTTGGGACCATACGAAATCCAGAAGGTGCATGACAACGGAACCCTTACTCTAATTACCATTGACGGTTCTGGATATGCATTCAAAGTAAATGGCCACCGAGTCCGTCTCTATCGCAAACCACTCACTCGGGAATCCTTTTGCCAGCAGCTACGCCGAGACACTGATATGGAGATCTTAGGAGAGGAAGAGAAATCTTCCTCACCTGTAATTCATTAAGGGTTCATTTCTTTTTGCAATTTGTACATAAGTTCTTGTTTTTTGAGTGGTTCTTGTATATAAGTTTGAATTAAATATTTTCTTGTCATTCTTTTTGTTGTTCCTTTTCTTTCACAAAGTTCGATTTTTGCCCTTCTAAAAATAGCATCTGCGTGTTTTTTATTTGCTTGTTTTGTTGTTCCTTTTGCTGTTCCTTTTCTAAAGGAACAGCATTCGGGATCTCTGCTGTTCCTTTTTCAAAGGAACGACATTATTTTTTTCTGCTGTTCCTTTTGGTTACCACCGTTCCTTTTTCTTCAAAGAAACAGTGTTCTTTTATTACTGTTGTTCCTTTTTCAAAGGAATGGCATTTAGAGTGTTCTTATAGTATTTTTATTTTTGCCGTTCCTTTTCCCAAAGGAACGGTAGTTGCATTTTTGCTGTTCCTCATCCGTCGTTGTTTCTTTTTCAAAGGAACACCTCTAGCATACTTTTTCTCTCCTCGTGAAACAGCTTATCCCTTTTGCTGATCTAAATTGAGGATGCTTCTTTCCCGTCTTCTTTCTAGTCTTTAAGATACAGCTATGTATTTGTGCAATGAAATATAAAATCACAACATACCGAAATCTGCAAACCATAAATCGCTATATCTATAAGGCTCTGCATCAGTAAGAGGACAAACGGAAGGACATACTTATTTCTTACCTTTTGTTGACATGGTTTTACTAATTTTGCCCTGATTGGTTATCTTTATCATGCTGATCCCCTTAAACTTTTTGATTATTACTTGGGAATAAGAGCAAAGAGCTTATATCTTCCTATTGAGATGATAAGACTTCTTCCACCATTCCTACTCTTAAGGAGTTTTGAACCACCCTTTGTGTATAAATAAGGAAAGTATTCTATAAAAAAATAAAAAAAAATAAAAGCATGATATGTGAAGTGTCAAATGCAGGATAGGGGATCTCATGGAGAGCCAGCCTACCATGATCATGAGGATGGAAGTGAAGTGGCACTCCCATTATGGCCACCACACCAGGGATATGGTCCAAAAGGTATATCAAATAAACGAACCTTGGAACAGGAGGTCTCATCACGAGCCGGCCTGCCCACGTTTCGCTCCTTCCTCGTGAATGGCATTATGGTTAACTGGTCATCAAGCCATCATAATGGTCTACATTTTGACATAACAACACTCCTAAGTATACACAAAGGATCATGGTTCCGAGGGTGAAAAAACAACTCTGCCAAGGTTATGGACACTTGTCGGCAGCAGAGTACTGTTAATGGTATTGAAGTCACTTTGGTTACACCAATGGGTAAGATACTAATACTCTTTTGTTTCTTATATCCTAGGAACTAATCATATGTTATTTCTCGATTTATACATCGCATGAACATTTATCATTACCAATCATGGCAACGGAAGTGACCATGACCACTTAAGATTTGGCAAGTACGATACATGTCTTATCCACTAGCCTCATATCATAACACAGCAGCCTCTTATATAATATGCGATCAAT